>JAQIWU010000511.1:0-25349 GCA_034696445.1 Isotomiella minor
TTGAGTCATTGGCCCTAATTATGTGTCCAGTGCCCCTTTCGATGAGGCCATTGTTTTAGAAGAGAAAGTGAATGAGGCAGTAAATGATGGAATACATCTACATCAGGCATTTTTATTATTGGAAATCGATCTTCCTTGAATGACGATGAGGCGGAGAGAGGGGAATGATGATGATTGTTCATTTATGCCATAATGCCCATTCTTTCACTCTCCTTCCTTCCCTCCAACCTTTCCTCCTGTGGAGATATGATGGGTAGCGAAAACAGTGTGGGTGGGGAATAGTGTAATGGATTCTCATTTCCAGAGACAACTTTCAAGAGTTGGTGTTAAGAGGAAAGGAAAGAAAACCCATTCAGCTAATACAATTTAACCTATAAAAGGAGAAAGGAAGACTACCACTTTCCCTTCACACACAAACTTGAAATCTCTTGAACAGCTCACGGTCAAGTCGTCTCTAAACCCGAAAAAAGAATGGATTTGCACTCCTGTTGCTACTTCTCTGTTTCTTAATGTGTTTTTTCTTATTTGGTGTAACGGCAATAACGGCCCACTCGGCAAAGTTTTGTCAGTAGGAAACTACCTCATATCCATATCTTTAAGAATTGCTTTCTCCTCTTACGGTGAAAGCAATAAGTATGTACGCTGGTGTCACTTGAGACATGTTTTATTAAACTTTGCTCCACCGTCGACTGTCTTCCATTCTAGCTATTTGCATCTTTTCCACTCTCTTTCATCCAGGCCCAAAGAATAGCTACGTCTGCAGTATGTGTGGTCATTAATTCTTGAGTAAAAGGCATGCTTGCTGTACTTGACATTTGATTTACAATTATTACTGGTATTTCTTAGCCGAAACTGGCAAAGAAAATGCTCACAGCATTCATCTTCCCTCTAACTTGTCATCAATCTGACAACTTCCTTTATTTCCACTGACTGTTTAAATTACTAATGGGCGACTCACTTTCATATAATGGAATTTTCTTCTGGCGTTAATGAACTTTCCTTAACTGTGGTGGAAGTATAGGACTTCTGGACTTGTTGTCTTGGTGCTTCCTCAACCTAACACAAATGATGTAGATGCCACTACTGTTGCTCATTGCAAACATCAACTGCGCATTGAAATTTGAGACTTTCACCAAATATCTGACTCTGTGCTTTCACCATAAGAAATTTGAACTTATATGCAATTTTTACGATTTGAAGCAGTTTGTATATCGTTGATGTTATTTTGTTCTCTTTTTTAATTTCAGGCTTGTGCTCCAAGGTATGAAACATGAGAGGAATTGAAACTTTCCTTTTAGCCGTATGTTGGCCGTTTCAGGTATGTCTGGTTCAGCACAAACAGGAAAAGAAGGGACCCAGTTGGAACGTGCTTCGTGGCAAAGGACTCCTTCACAGAATTTACGGAATATTCACCATGCAGAACATGTATGTTTTTAGAAAGATGTCTCATATTTTATATCTTTGAAGAGTTACACTCTGCATGAACTCACAATTTTATATGCGAATATTCCCAGTTTTTTAAACTATGAGTCATCCTGGAATAAAAGTGTAGAATTATCCTATAGGCTGCTTTCACGCACCCGAGTATAGGTCAAAGGGCGACTTGAGTTGAAAAAGAAAAGCGACAAGGTCTAAGTACTTACGGTCCACTTCATACGTGAGATACGTGTGACAAGAAAATTTAATTCCGCACAATTCTGTCACTGCAGACGTGAGTCTGAGATTTTACTCCATCACATTCTTTAAAGAAGCTTTTCCAGAGACTTGACCATTCATTGTCACATTTTGGAAATGTTAGTACGCTTGGTGACGCAGCTGCCGTGAATGACTTAGATAGAGTAAATAACGTATGCAATATGTTCAAGATTCGAGAAAATGAGGATGGGATGGGACGCATGAAGAAGTCTTTTCTTTATTATACATTCCTTTCTCTTCATACAGTGAGAAATTGGACACCTGAACGTTTACTAAACTTGTCCTTTCTACATTGCAGCAAGATGGGGATATCACAGACAAGGATCGTGTCAACTTGGACTAGGGGGTGACATCGATTCTGTAAGACCTTTTACTATTCATAAATTTATAGGCAACAATTGTGTTCATATTGGTATTCATCCTACAAAGTATATGCATAAAGGAGTCTTCATATTTATCTATGACGCCTTAACTTTAAATGATGGGAAGAAAGTTTCTATCAGTTCAGTCAGGTACAATATATTTAGTCTTTAACGGCAACGTCTGTAAACACTCCGCTTTCACCCAGTCCCCAAAGTGAAATACTTTGTTCACAAGGAATTTCACGTACTTCAAGTTGCACTTGGGAATGAGTTTAGACCATACGACAGGGAATAAATGACTTTTATCCAACTTTGAGAAGCTGGAATAAATTTAATATTCCAAGAACCACTACTTTCGTTTGATGAAAGATTGGCTGAGAAGAAAGTTTTTGAAGTTGGGATTCAATTGTGTCATATATCATTAGTTTTACTTTGCAAGGATGCGTTTTCCTTTCTTTCCGTTGGTTTATTCCTCCTACGAACCTGAATATTCGCTGATGCTTTTAAACTTAAAACTGAATCATGGAGAAAGGTACAAATTTTGTAGCGACATGGCTGCATGACAGTTGCCTTTATGAGTTTCATATCGTTTTCATTTAATTCTCAAGTGCTTACTCGTTGCCATGGTCTCACTCATGTAAGTATGTAACAAATGATTTGAAAATGCCAATTTGCCTTTGTAAGAATGAAGAATTCATCATAATGCTCGTTTAGCAGTGAATGTGTTATGAATTCATATGTTAAAGCAGCAGCATTTAGACTTTTCTTCAAAATACTTTCTCCACTTTTTTTATCTCTGATGTTTGTTGGTCCGTGACAAAGTAAGAATTCACATTGGAGCATCATTTGATACACGTTTACCCTGTCATTAACTTTAGAAGCTTCTTTAGAAGATTCGCCCTAGAATTCCTCTTTAGAAAAAGAATTCATTTTTTAGATGAAAATAAAGTGGATCTCTCTTCTTTTAATAATCATAAAAAATATTTTTTATTATTCAAATTATGACATGTAAGCAGAAAAGTTTAATGCTTAGCTCAAGGATGAATGAAAGTTCTAGATGCTGATTAAAACTCCATTAATTTAATGGATATCAAAAATTATTAAATTAGTTTTAAAACGTCATCTTGTCTATCTCTCGCGTTGTTTTCACATTCATTCACTTTTAACAGGACGGGAGAAGAGTGTTTCTGGGAGCAGTTGGAAGCTGGTACTGGCAGGGTATGTGAAAAACACTCAATCCAACTTTCACCTTGGCCTCAAAGCCAAAAATAGTTTAGCTTTCAATTGAAATTAAACAATTTATCGAAATGCTTAAATTATTAATTCGCAGAACTAATTCAAACCACTACTTTTTTCTTAAGTCATTCATATTCATTTTATATCGACGGCAGCATACATGATAATCAGTAATACTATTTCAGCTTGCCTCTCTTGATTTGATTTTCGCTTCTTTATCTAAGGTCAAATGTACATGATCGACTCTCGGAAGTCCACCGGTGACAACAGAGTACCATTTTATCAGTTTCTTCCTCCAGGTTTGTTGAAATACAAAAAAATAACCCATTTTTATTTCATTCGCCCTCCTCGCTGCATCTTTTTGAGATTGAAATAGCTACTAAAAGCAATGCGCCTCATCCATTTTATGTTTTAGTAATCAAACTTTTTTAAACGCTGCTCGATCCTCATCCTCTATTTATCAAATCTTTTCTCCGTGAAGATCTAGAATACACATTTTGTGTGTTTTGTTTACTGCTTTCACTCTGGCGCTCTTACGATGATTGAGGTTTCTTCTTTCATTGAAATAAAGCTGTTTGAACTTATCCTGTTTACCAAAAAAGAAAGAAATGAAATACTCTGCGTAATTACTGTTGTGTGGGTGTGAGTGAGTAAACGGTATTTTCGAAACTCTCTGCAGGGCAAGTATACTCTCAGTCCGTTGGAAGCAGGCCAGATATTCGATGGACAAAGGAGGGTCCAAGTTGGGATGATGATAGCTACCTTGGCTATTCCGTTGCTCATGGAGAGTTCTCTGGGGACAATGAGTCTGATGTTGCTGTGGGAATGCCGAGAGGGGCGAACCTCACTGGAAAGGTTTGTTTATGACAAAGTGAAAGTGGTGAAAGCTAATCCACTTTACTTTTCCTCTCCCTCGATTCTCCATGTTTACTGTTTTCCAAATTGTTATTACCACCAAGGATAAAGACTCTGATTTCTACGCTCATGTCTTGATTGCATTAATTGTTTTCACAGGTGGTTATTTACTCTTCGGATTTGTCAAACCTTCACAACATAACTGGAGAGCAAATTGGTGCTTACTTTGGGTACTCGTTGTGCGTGTTGGATGTTGATGGTGACGGGTTGGATGACATTATCGTTGGGGCACCTATGTTCACGGATTTTAACGATCCTGCGATGAAAATTGAAACGGGGCGAATCTATGTCATCTACCAAACCAAAAGAGTAAGCAAATATTTCTTGAAAACCAATCCTTGTGTACCTAAAGCAAGTTCACTATGCTATCAAACTTTATTCTGCCAACAAAGTTGATTAATTTAGTGTGAATGGTTTATTTGTATTGCAGCACAAGTTTAAAAATTGGGACTCCATCGATGGATCTGCTCACAAGGGTCGGTTTGGATTGTCCTTGGCTTCATTGGGTGACATAAACAAGGATGGTTTCAACGGTAAGTTGGGTGACCGTAGTTCCCAATGACCTCTGCATGAAAATAATGATCAAACTGATGACAAACAAACATAAATAACGAACGAAATTTAATCTTCCAAGATTTCGCCGTGGGTGCTCCATATGACGGAGTCACAGGACGAGGTGCGGTGTACATCTTCCAAGGATCTGCAACAGGTGTCCGGAAAGAGTTTACTCAGGTAATTATTATATTTGATTAGGAAAACCATCTGCGTGGCAGGGGCATAAGTCTTTTGGACTACTAACTTTGGTGGTAATTGGTGAATCTTGCTTTATTGGTCAAATGAAAAGGATCTACATGAGCCAAGAGGGGCCAAGTAAGTTGTGCGAGATTAAATTGGATCATAAATGACAGATAGTATAGTCCTAGCATAGATAGGCACAAAAGTGAAAGCTGTGGGAAGGTGGTGCTCTGCAAGTAAATTGCAATCAAGATAAGGTTGGGTGGATAGGAGGAATATGAGTGCTCAGCATTATCCCATCATAAAATGCTCTCCTTTCTCTATACTCTCCTCAACCCCTTCTGCTTTCACCCAACAACGTATTCACATTCGCATTAATCTTGTGACATTTAGATTTATGAGCCCCATATACCATTCCCTCTATTCCTGTCACCATTCAAACTCTTTCTTATTTCGATACGCTTCCTTCCTTCCCCCTCTTCCCTACCGAGATGATGGGAGGACCAAGGTTTCTCTCTGCTTTCTCCCTCTCTTTATTTGTGAGATGAGATGACTTTGGGTTGTGAGCGTTGGCTTGACTAAACACCACATTTTCATATGAATCGAGAGTAAAAGTAACAAAAGCTTTCACTGTATTGGTTTGGTTTTTGAATTCATGAATCAGGTGATCTATGGAGAGTCGGTATCACAAGGCGTCTCCACTTTTGGGTTTTCTTTGTCTGGTGGAAAGGACTTGGATGGGAACCAGTATCCTGATCTTTTGGGTGAGCCATTTTATAATTCCACCACATGGCATGGCTTAACAGAAGGAGTCAGTCAGAGGCAAAGGGATTGTATTATACCTTGTACCTACTTTAAAGGAAAAATTGTATTTTTTCTAGTTGGGGCATATGACTCTGACACTGTGGCCTATTTTAGGTGAGGATCACATCCACACAAACTCCATTTTCCCATACTTTCACCAGGTTCCCATGGGAGTCAAGTTGAATGATGGCATGTTAACTCGACTTTCGTGTTCTCTTTCCATGTTCCCAACAGGTCTAAACCGGTAGTGCGTGTGAAATCTAAATTGTCCTTCTCGTCTGCTTTAAACAAGCAAGTCAATTTAGATGAGAAAGGATGTACGCTGAGGGATCTGACTCCAGTCACTTGTCTTCCCCTCAGTTTATGCATGGAGTACGATGGCGAAGGAGCCGATGATGTTATCGGTAATAAGTTCTTCTTTCTCTTTCTCTCAGGGCTTGGGACATATTTACAGTCTCAAGATGACAATGGCAGGCTTCGTTCGCGTGTGCACGCTTCTTTGTGCAACGGAGCTTACATTGTTTAACATGGACCCCAAAAACTTTACATTACTCTTGCATGACAAGTTTCCTTTTCTCTTGGCTTTGCAATTTAGATTTCAATGTGCAATACACCCTTGACTCCAAGAAGACCAAGGAACCTCGAATGTTTTTCCTTAATCAGGTACATGGCGTAATTTTGGTTGCGTAAACTTTGTCCACATAACCTCGTAACTTTTATGATTATGACAACGAATCCAGGAAGGACGCCATATACTGAATGAGACGGTCCGATTGAATCGACGGAAGCAACATTGCACAACTCATCAAGTTTACTTAAGGGTAAGTACCTATAAACATACATACGGACTTGCATGATTTGTGAGAATGAAAACTGTCTCGTTTAGCCCCTCATCAGAGATAAACTCACCAGCTTGGATGTGGAGTTAAAAAGTTCTATGAGAGAAAGTCGATATCAACAAAGAGATCT
This sequence comes from Isotomiella minor, assembly GCA_034696445.1. Lineage (NCBI taxonomy): Eukaryota > Metazoa > Arthropoda > Collembola > Entomobryomorpha > Isotomidae > Isotomiella > Isotomiella minor. The sequence goes on from JAQIWU010000511.1 coordinate 6,717, forward strand.
TCAACCGGTTCGCTTTTTCCCACACTTGATACAAACTTGCATATCCTTCTGTTCCTCACTTAAGCCTTTTCCTTCTGTGTGTAGGTGATAGACGTAACGACGTCATCGGCTGAGAAAGACTCAATTTCAATACAGAAAAATTGCGGCCCTGACAATATTTGTGTTCCTGATTTGAGACTGAAAGTCACGCAGTAAGTTTCCCTTTAATTTTGCTTACCTTGCCTTCCCTCCTCCGCATATTGCTAACAACCACGGAGGAGGCATTTTAGATCAAAGTGAAAGCACAAATAAAATAGGGAAAACGCCTCCTTTGTGTCAAAGCAAATAGTTCTTCTGAGAAAGTGGTTTGTTTGTAATCAGATCTGTCGTTTGGATTTCACAGATCTGCAAAATCCTTCCTAATGGGTTCCCCTGATCGAATTCATGTGGATGTTGAAGTGTACAATAATGGAGAAGACTCGTGTAAGATATTTCCAAAACAAGTTTACATATCGGAAAAATATTTACAGAAAACAAAAAATGGGAATCGTTATGAGCCTTGTTTGCATTTTTGCCATATTTTTTAGATGAATCCATGATGTACATGACGGTTCCACAGGGCCTATCGTATGTCAACTTTGAAAAGAAGACAGATCCTCGGAAAGATATTCCAATCCTCTGTTCACCACCATCTCCTTCAACAAACAATACGCTTAAGTGTGATATCGGCAACCCCTTACCCACCTACTCTACTGCCAAGTTTCGCGTAATCTTCCAGCCCCGGCTTTCAGGGTCTGATGTGAAATCGTCCTACGATTTCCACGTCATAGTAAATTCCACCAATCCAGAAGAGATTTACGCTAGGGCAGATAATATGAGACTCATATCACTTCCAATTCGGGTTGAAACTGACTTGAAGGTATTTGGGGTGAGTAAAGAAACCACGGTTCACCACAATGCGTCTCAGTGGAAGCAGTTGAAGGATGCCGAGTACAGGTCTGAGACGGAAATTGGCCCTGAAGTTTTCCATATCTATGACATAAAGTGCCAAGGACCCTCTAATATTGAAAATGCCCAAGTGACAATCATTTGGCCCAGCTATCTTCCCCCCTCAACTCCTGGGGGAGAAAGTAGACACTTCATGTACCTCCTAGAACAGCCCAGGGTGGATGGTCCAGGAGAGTGTGAAATTGTCCCTGATGTCAATCCACTTCACTTGACAATTCTGGGTGGCCGTTGGGAAAATATAATTATACATGGGGACTCTCGGGGCTCGACTTCTTTGGACACGGAGGAAAGTATTATTGCCGCAGGTGAGGGGCGACGAGGAAGCTCTACTACGACCAGCAGTTCCGCCTTTTCAATGAGTGGCAGTGGAGAAAGTGGTAACTTTGAGAGTGGTGGTCGTGGTGGAAGCAATATTGGCATGCACAAGGAATCCCACTCTGAGCACAAATCTTCATCGGGAGGAGAGTACAGGAATTATACGTACTCCCGTTCGCACTCTCATTCTCAAAGTCAAGCAAGTAGATCGTCTTCGGCAAGAGAATACCAAGTAAGTCAACTCTGCCACTTGATTTGACAGAATGGGTCTTGGACTCGTATGTATGCGTCCTGTTTCTGAACATTATCCATCCTTGACTGCTTTCTCCACTGGGATTGTGCTTTATAACTTTACAGGAGCCCTCTTACCCCTACCAGCAGCAGTCGCAGTCGCAGCACCACTGGAATAAACGAGCTGTTGATGATGACGATGACTGGAGAAAAGAATTGACGTGTGGACCAACGGAGTGCATCAAAATCAATTGTCGCATTAACCAGTTGACAAGTGGAAGCAGTATCCTATTCATGGTGCGAAGTAGAGCATTCAGTAAAACTATTGTCGAGGTAAGAAAGAAAGCCAAGTCAGTCTTATTGATTTATACCGTGCAGAGCCACATTTATCTACGATTCTCACATTACTCCTCCTCCTCTTGAGCACTTTTGGTTGGGATATTTTAGAAAATGTAGCTTTACTTACTGCAGACGAAACGTGCAACGACGTAGAAAATAGTGTAAAATTACGTGTGGCGCAATCAATTTATGGGGCATATGTGAACGGTCATATGACAACAGTCTTATTTATCGCAGGAGTTTAATGGAGCTGGCGTCGATGTATCTTCGAAGCTTGTTGCTCGTGTAACCGAGCTGCCATACAAGGTGGATCCAAGTTACCTCAAGTATAAAGTGTATGAAATAAAAACCAAAATTGAAGGTAGGACTACTTGATCGCTTTTTTTTGGCTGGCATGGCCAATTTGTGAATAATGGATTTTTATTTATTGTGGCACTACAGAAATTCCGGATCTCTCTGTTCCATCCGCTATTTCATGGTGGTGGTACTTACTAGCAGCGATAGTGGGAATTCTTCTCCTCCTCATAATCATTTATGCCCTTTACAAGGTAAGTTACCTACTCATTTATTATGTATGTTTGAACTGTTTACACAGTGGCCTTGCTAAAATTTGTTTTATTTTTCAGTGCGGATTTTTTCGAAGACGAAGGCCAGGTCGGGGTGGACCTGATAGTCAGCCTTTGAGAGGCCGTGAGCGTTAACTATTCACTAGCTTTTAAGTAATTAATTAAAACCGAATGATCACACCATTTATTATTATTACTCCTATTAATTAAGGATGTACTAAAAGCACATCACTGCCTGAGCAAGAGATTATTGCTGATCACACGATACTTATACAAAGCGAAACTAAAAGAGACTAATGTTATTAAAAGTCATCTATGATTAATAGCTAAAAGTAAGGCCTAATAGGTAATAGATATAGACATTAACGAAACTACACACACACACAAGCACACCGTCCGGTGTGGTTCTTGAGATTCAGAGAGGAATGAAAAGAAGATGAAATTTTATTGTAAACTTTGTAAGCAATGATTGATTGTCGCATGTAATAAAATAAATTCTTTATATCATTCGTCAAAGTGGGTACTTTTCTTCTTCCTCTACTTTCCCCTGGTACTCTGCTCCTTCTCCAGGCATTCGACTGCGGTGGAAATGTATCTCGTTCGATATCATTTCCAAACTTGTGAGGGCATGTGAGTAGCTCCTTTTCGCCTCTGTAATAGCCGTCTGAAGGTCTATGGTTCGAGTTTTCAGTTCCTCGAGTGTTGAGTTAACGCTATTTTTCATGTCAAAATAGGATTTGGATTTCACTATATCTCTCCCTAAAAGCTTCTCTAAAGAGTGAACTTTCTTCTCAGCCTCGAAATATTGTTCCGATAGTGCCCTGTGGCGAAGCTCGCTAGCCGACTTTTGCTTTTCAGCATCCATCACCTGCAAGAAGGAAATAGGATCAGTCTCATGACATTGCTTTAATCAAACGGTTATAGACTCCATCCATTTTAATAAATACTGCTACTCTCCTGCCACCCTCCCTTCCTCTCTCCTTTTATCTCAACTTTCCTTTCTAAAGTTAGGAGAGAGTAAAACTTGCCTGCATCGTCAAATGGTTTAAAATTTCTTGACAAGTTCCATCCAACTGAGATTCCTTGAGATACCGGCTTTCCGCCTGCTGAATGGACTTCTTGGCTTCTCGACAAACGTCTGGGAAAACATGAAAGAAAGGAACAAATATAACACGTCATATTCACTACGACTAAACTAAATACAAGACGAAGGGAAAGCAGCCCTAATAAAAACAAGCAGAGATTAGTTTCAGTTAATTAGGTATACACCATACGCCTATAGACTTTCTAAGAATGGATGCAAGTGGCAGTAAAGAGAATTGTGTTAAGGGTGTGAAACAATTGTTGACGCTACAGTGCAAAGTGGCTCCCAACAACTTTCACAGCCGAAGTAATTAATCATCACAACCACAACGCTCTATGCTTTCACTTCATAAACACAAAACGAACTACTTCCATGAATCAAGCCACAGCAAAGACACAAAGTTGCCACCCCACCCAAAACAACCAAACTATTGCCAAAGCCAACCGCATCTTCTCTTCAGTCTTTTGGGCTACGCGGAATCGGATCAAATACTTAATCCCCATGACCCCTTTAAAATAGCAAAGTCGACAATTTTGAAAAGTCTTTAGGAAGTTTAGTTGAAAACTCCAAGACTACAAAAATACAAAATGAAAGGAGTAGGCGGTTATTTCTAGTTATTCGAACAAGCACTGTCAATAGGCCATTCATTTCCTAGAGAGAGAAAAATCGTATAGCATTCTTCTCTCCCATCTGTGGCCAAATGAGGGAGAAAGCGAGTGAAAGTGTTGGAGGCAGGAATAAGCAATCACGTAATCAGTAAAAGAGAAAATAATAAATGGGCAGTGTGTCTGTACGCCATATAATATAAAATCATCAGAGGGGGTAATATATAAGTCATAGAAGGTTAAGAAGGGCAACTGAGGAGTAGGAGGAACTCTTATGTTCTTGTCATATTACCGCTATTAAAGTGCTACTTATGTTCCTCTTTCGTCATGATGATGAAATGTCTTATGTCTTACCGTTTGCTCTTTGAAATTGAAGTGCCGCAGCTGAACACTTTTTCCTCAGATCATCAGCCCTCTCCTTGTGCACGTAGTATGGCCGGGCGTTGTCAATAGCTGCACGTCCTACACTTTTCAAGACTTTCTCTAAGACGGAAGCATGGGCACTCAGTAAGACGCGAAACTGCTCGTTCGTTTCCTATAAAAACAAAGGCAATTTATTCCATAAAATATTATACAAAATCCTTCGTCCAAAACCCACGTAAAACCTACTCAAGTAACAATAACACTTTCTTCCTGTTTAGCCCTCCTCAAATCGTTTGAACTCTACTATAAACGTTCTTTTTCCACCTACGACCCAAATTTCCTGACTGGAATGAGAAACAAATGAATTTTATTAATCGCCCTGTGTAACCCTGGAAGGTAGGTATGGATGGAGAGATGAAAGAGTTTATGAGCGTTTCACAGGATTATTCATGCGATGGGGAATCACTGTAAGTTTTGAATATTTTGCCTGCAGTCAATTATAAGCTTAAAGCGTTAGATGTTCTTTTGATGGGCCGTTATTCCAGGAAACATGCCAAATTATTCTGGCTTGAACACACGCTTCTCTCTCGATCTATGGCATCTTTTCTCCTTCAGAAATCAAAATTAAATCTCCGCACCGGGACTTGGGAGAATGTAGTAGGTATATGCAAGAGAGAAACCCGATTTTATCCACCTGAGTGTTTGCATCAAATTTCAATCAAAATACCAATGTTTTTCCAAACCCCATGCTATTATTGGTGCTACAGAACAGAAGCTAAACCAGGACCATGTGCTCTGTATGCATGTGGATTATCGTCTTCAATTTCCCTACCATTTTCCATTAGGGACAGAGTTGTGGATACCAAAGGTAATATGGCTTCTGCTCTGGATTTTGTGTTACCGCAAAAGTGGAAGCAGAGTGATGAGGATTAGATTACTATTGTTATTTGCCTTGGTCTCATAAAATAAATTAATTATGTAGATGCAGCCGGGATTAGACACTGAATCCCGGTTAATATTTCACTACGCAATTAATGTCATATAAGTCATAATGAATGAGTTCACCTCGAGGAGAGAGAAGTGGGGTCTTATGTAAGGAACCTTGTCGAGGCCGTAACCTACACAACCATTATGATGTGAAAGTGATGCATGAGAGAGGGGTGAAAGTATGAATGATGATGATGATGTTGGTAGCTATCTTCTTTCCTTCTCTAAAACCTCCAAGACTAAAAGAGATTTACTCACCTCCAGCTCTTTCTCCAATTTGTTTATCTGGTCAGTATTAGAGTTGAGCCGCTCTAACTCCAACTGGAAAAAGAAAAAGAGGAAATGAATGAGAATCAAAGCCAGTTGTGTGAGAAAGTGAGGTGTAATAAATAAATCATAACTGCCAAGAAAGCAAACAGAAAGAATATTTTATTAAGCACAAGATTAATTTAGTTCATCCGCCCAAAAGAAAATTTGGCCAGTTTTCTTTTCCTTTTGGCCCTTCTTCTTCGAATTCCCTTTATACGCATACTTGGACAGCATCATAATCATAAACAATGGTGAAAGTTGGATTACTACTGCAACTAACTTAACTTAACTTTGCGGACCAAAGAGAGCTCCTTTCTCTCCTCATTCTCCATCAATTCCTGCCTACACCTCTTGTAGTCAACTCTCTCAAACTCACCTCCTATTATTATTACATCCCCTCACCTCCGGTTCACCAAACCAAACGAAACCAACTCTTTCTTCTTCTTTCAACTTTGTCCAATTTCTTTCTAAACTTGCCTACTTTATTGCTTGAATTAGCCAGCGATGGCAGCCGTTACAATTCAGAGGCTAGTTTTGTGTTGTTTTCTTCTTTCTTTGAACAAAGCAAAAGTAGTAGAGGGCCCTTTGCCCCTTTACCTTCATGTTAAGTGAACTGAATTGCCCAATTCTGCCTACTAGGAATAAGAGAAAGTGGCCTTTGAAATCAAAATGAATGCTCATTACTACTGTTGGAAAGTATTATTACACAAAGGAGGGAAGGGAGACAGAGGGAAACTAAAGATCACGAATCAGAACAAATTGAAAGTAGTAAAACAGAGCCAGCCAACCTGAAAAGTTACTCTTGGATTGCAAAGTTGAAGTTAAAGAGTTACACAAAAAGAAAAGAAGAAGACGAAGAAGAACAGAACAGAACAAAGCATCACATCCTGTTGGCACAACATTACCCATTGTACCAAAAAACTGTACTCAAACTTCAAAAGAATTTTGGACACCGACGAAATGAATGAAGTGAACGACTTTGTTGAGTAGCTTTTTATAGTTTGGTTTGGTTTGAACAAGTGGGTATACATGCCATCATCAATTTATTATCTGGAAAAAAAGTTCCTCAATAAACATGAAGGAAAGGAAGGAGGAAAATATTCAAAGAAAGCTTTAGACGCTTGAAAGAATTGAAAGCCAGTGCTGAATCCCACAGCTCATCTTTTGACTTTCTCTCCTCCAACCTCCCAAACAACACAAGTTTTGGTTGACTTGACTTGACTTGACGGGGTGAAAGCGATACGATGTTGCGGACCCATCTTTCTTCCTCCAAACATTCAAGCCTCTTCAGGCTTAAGGCTTACACATTCCAGAGCAAAAGATGCAATGGAAATGTAGAGAGAAGAGAGAGGCTTATTATTATGGGAAAGAAAGTCCATAATATGCATGCATTTGGTGTTTCAAAAAGTGTTTTTGAGGTTTTTTTAAGGCCTTGATGATGATGATGATGGGGGAAGGAAGAGGAAAAAGAAACTTACGTGAATCCGGGGATCAAGTTCTTCTGTCGGGCTGTGGTGATTCTTGTTAGGAGAAGAGGAAAAGGATGCAGATGACGATGATGATGACTTTTGTGACCCTCCATCACCAGAACTTCGAGGACTCTCATCATCCATTTTCTGCTTTCACTTTTGCAATTTTTATTATTTCCACAAAGAGGGAATTAATAATGGTCTAGTCCGCATTATATAAAGAGGAGGGCTTGCCTAAGTAAGTAGTTTCATGATATTAGGATTATATTGCCATTGCTTATTAGCTCAGTCGAGTCGAAAAAAGTAGGATGCCGTCCTCTCATGTCTTTCCTTATTTCCTAGGAATTAATTACGTTTGTTTCTATTGTCCTTTTTCCTCTGTGAGCATCAAAAATATCTCGTTGTACACGCTTTAGTAGGATATGGCATTCAATTAAGTATAGAAGAGGACGGAGAACACTTGAGGCTTTTCGTTATAGGCGGGCACTCTGAGGTTTCTACTCGTAAAGACTTAGGCACACAAATTTTGTTAATTTTCGTTGTTGTTAAGGTCCAACGTGACACTTTGATTGATGACTGCCCAACGAGTCTCGTTGTGTATAGTCAGTCGTGTCGTAATAGGAATAGTTTGCCAAATTAAATTAAGGTCAGGATTATATGACCAAGTTTATCCATCATCATCATATATACGCCGAGTCAACACCATTAAAATTTAATAACAACAAAATAGTATAAAGTCCCATAAATCCGTTGTGTTTTAGTTAGCAGAGTGATTTCAGTCTTGTGAGATTTCATTTCATATCATCAAATCCTGCTGGACAGGGCAATTATTATACTTTCTCAGCAACGTGACGATGACAATGATGAGGTTTCTTTAATAGGTCGTCAGATCAGTGTGTAGTAATGATGATTGATAAGTGTTTGAGCAGCATAATAAATTATTGGTACTATTTTTATAGGCACTTAAGGATTACTACTTGCTTGATTTGATTGTACTCTCGGTTCTCTTTTTTTGATGTTATCTTCAATCAGGTGGTGGATATTCTCTTATCAATGCGAGATTTGTTTCATTCCGTCAATTTCGATGTTCAAGAAGTAAAAGATGTTAAGTAGTGGATAATAACAAAGCAGAGTCTTGTGAAATAATATCAATTCAATTCAGTCAACAACAACAACCAATACTAAAACAACACCATTATAACTTTTTTGCTGCACTTGTACTTTAAAAAACAATTTAAAAAGTAGGTAAAAATACTGGACGTTAATTAATAAATGCAAAAAACTAACAAACTATAAAAAGTAAAATTAAAGTTCACATTTTGGAAATAATTAATAATAAAATTGGCACAACAGAATACATAAACAAACCCTCCACTCGCTGGCTGGCTGGCTGTTCGCCACAACACAACTCGTCGAATGAAGTGAAGAATACACCAACATGCTTTTGGCTATGGAAATTCCTCTCAATGTTAAAAAGAGAGTCAGTCGTCGTGTGAATGTGAATCATATCTTTTTTTTATCATTTATGAAGAGTTCAGGGTTTCTTTCTTCCCATTCATTCCCTCTTTGTTGCAATTAATAAAGAGCCCATGTTGCTGAGTGCCATGAATGAGGAAGCATGCTGAAATGAAAATGTTGATTGCGAATTACTAAAAGAATGATGATGAGCAAGTTCAATTGGTACAGATAGATAGGACTCTACTGCTGCGGTTGTTGTGGTAAAGTGAAGATCTCTCTTTGTGTGAATAGCTTTGCTTTGTTCAATACATGTTAATGGGCAATCGAAGTTACTTTCGCTTTCTTTTTTTACGCTTGTTTTCAGTTGAGATAGATAAGAGTGCGGGGTGTTATCTGTAGTAGAGTCGTCAGAAGTATATTACAATGTGTCAAATTAGTACATGATTTGTAATGAAAATGTGAAATGTTTTCAATTCATCCTTTTATAAAGGACAAATAACCCGACCAAAACGAATCATTTCGAGAACGACAGGCAAATACTAATTGATCAAATCATAAATTTCACTAAGGGAGAATAAGGGCGACAGAGTAGAAAGGATGGAAAATGTGATTTTGTTGCAAGATGAAGACATTGCTGTGCCACTACTACTGTGGGTCGTAATGATGATGAGAAAAGAGAAAGTAGACTCTGAACAATGCACCAAGGTGCTTAAGGTGGCTCTTTATTGTCCATTTCTTATGATTAAGTGAGAGGAGATGATGTTGTATTTTGGGAATTGCTCCGTTAGAGAACAATAAAAGGTCGTACAATTTTAATTATAACCTGCTCCAGCCACCTGGAGAAACGAAGGAGCATAAGTTTGTACATCATAAATAGATCAGGTTGTTGGCATCCATTTTTCCTTCACTTCGTTACTCATGTACTCGTCATCTGCATAAAGTAGTAGGTCTCCTTTGAATCTTTCAAAGTCGGGTAGCATATAGTCCTTAATCCTGTATGTAAAGCATGAAGTCACCACCCTGCAATAAATATGTCTGAAGGTAACCCCAAAAGATGAATTGGTTGTATGTGAAAGTAGAAGGAGGCATGCTGATGATGCAGGGCCACCCCCTACCATTCGTCACTTGCAAAATGCGGTCGCAGAGAACATTACATCAGAGATGTAAATTATGGACCAACATTTGTAAAAAGTCACCTTTCACTTCGTGAATTGTAAGGGATTAAACGTTATTTATAAACATGGGACACTTGGCAGTTTTTTATATTCACTTCATGTCACATTATGTTTACTATGAAATGTGACTGCTTACGTAAAATGGTCTTTCGGATCGTGGCTTCTTGTTCCTTGCGTAACTTATGATGGAGTCTCTCCTTTGGTAAGGTAGCTTGATTTCTATTGATTTCCGAAAAAAAGAGGAATGAGAGAAAATAACATTATCATTTCAGCCTCGTATTCCTTTCTATCTGCGGGTAGAGGAGGGAGAATATGTAGTCGAATGAATTGGAAAGGCATTCAAATCACGGAGGCAAAGCATTTGCTTTGCGGAAACTGGCATTTTTCAAATTTTCAATTTCAGTTCAGATGCCGCTTTGGATCCAATCATGCCTTCCCTTGAATAAATAAGACAATCAAAAAAATAAAGTACAAAAGTGTAACAGAATGTAGAGGAGAAAGGGTATAGGGTACCATTTTCTAGGAAGGAATATTAGGTAACCATTTTGTTCTGAAACCTTTGGTTGGTTTATGCGCATCGATGTTTTCTCAGACAATAATAAATACGATGAATCATTCAAGTAATATGTTTCCTAGAATTGACATTGATGTATGGTTTTATTTTTATAACTTTTCAAGTTATTTTGAAACCAATGCTGTCAATTTGAAAAAGACTTACTCTCACAACAGACCTATGGTATGCATATATCCAAAGACAAAATACTTTCTCCCACTGCAGACGCAGAAATTTTGTTTTGCTGTTTATTGACCATAAAATGTTGGCATTTTTAGTGATTGGTAAGCTTCTTTACTTTGAACCTTGCAGCGGTTTTGAGGCTACGCTGAAAACAGTTGAGGTGTGAGAAACGAACAAACACTTACAGCTTTCTCCAGTAAACACAGCAACAAATATGGTTTCCACAAAAGTCAAGAATATTCATTGCAAAACATCACAAAGGATTATTTTGTCTGGCTAAGGGATTAATTTCAAGGACATGACTTTAGTTACATTGTAGGTCTATGTCACTTAAATGTAAAGTGTAGCACCACTACAAATGAAATATTCAAGTGGGTGAATGAAAAGGATTTAACATGCCATGCAAAAACGTATACAGGTATGATGCCATTGTTGTCAACATCAAACAAAGTGGGCTTTTGCAGGATCCTGAAAAAAGTACCGTAGAGCAAGTCGACTCCACGTGTCATTATGGAAAATGGAAATTTCATACTGGAGGAAGGAATAGAGACGACACTAACAACAATAAAACTCTCATGCCTGTGTGTGTAGGTTGTATTGTGGTGTTTCCAAACGATCAACCATACTCGTATACACTTCAGTTTAAGATAATCACCGAATTTCTTTTTAAGCTGGCTCCGCAGTTGTGAACTTTCTCTTCTTCCAAGCTGGAGTTGATCCAACAGAATGGTAGAGTAGAGTAACCCGCCCTTATTTACCTTTTCTGTTTACACTTCAATTTTTGTTTCAATGCTAGGTTTGCTTTCAACGGGTCGTTGTGCACGTTATTTACGAGTGCATGCTATCCCGGGAACTGCAACAATTTCAGTAACCTTATTTCAGCTTGTACTGCAGGTGAAGTTAAGATAACGAAGAAAGGGGAGTTGGAATATAAGATGTTTAAGCATTTTCCCTGAATTTATGAATAACTTGCCTGGATTGATTCAACGCAATATCAACAGTCTATAAATTGAGACCGGAGTAATAGCTATTGTATGTATTGCGAAAAGAGTGGAAAATAAAATAACTTTCCCAGGGGCACTTACATTTTACAGGCACTTAGTTTGTGTATGTGTAACTTTCTTTTTATGCGTGTAGGTCCTTATATAACTGGTCATGGATTAGATTCAAACTTTTTCCGTTGTTTTATGGACTCGATAATAATAATATTCCTAAAGTTGATGAAATAATGAGAATATCTTATTGTAGCCGGAGGATTCAGAGAAAGGATGATGATAAACTTCACGACAAATTGACAAATATTCCCACGTGTCACTCGTGTTTAAAGTTAGTTGGGCTAATTTTTTGAACAGGATATTTTGAAGGTTAATCTAAGTTTTCTCAAGTTCTCGCAAATCTTTCCACCTGAAGGTTGTTCCTCTTCAAGGCAAAGTAAGTAAAGTGAGACAAATAAATATTATACAAACGTTGGAACGATTGTCACTTTTTCATCCATTCAAACTTTTCTCATTCTCTAAAGTGCAGTCGTGTACGTATATCGCATTTCATGCTTGGGATCTTCCATCAACAATTTTTTTTCCAAAACACTTTGAGGGATCGTAAAATTGCAGTTCCAACGAAAGTAAACATACTCAACTCGAGCTACATCACACGTTAGATTATGCTGTCTATAAAAGCGTATTAAAATCTACACTTTGCTTGGAATCTTTCTAGAGCCGATTAAAAGGAAAAAAGTCATAACAAATTTATGTTTCATAAACCATAAAAGATTTCATAAAAGCAATTTTTTAAATTCAGTATCTCACGAAATCCCATTGTGTAGGTTTAACGCTCATTTTGCTTTTTGAAATCGCAAGGTGTCCCGGGATCTTCCTGTTTCTTCATACCTTAGCGGCTCCTGACCAAGTGTCATAAAAATGTAGTGTCTTTATGACAATTAATTGCCAACTCAACTTTTAGAATGGAAGCATATTGCCATCTACAGTTTATGAATGTACATAAAAATGATTTTCTACTCAATTTCCCGTTTTCATTGTCAGCTAGTGCCATAAAACTTTCCACCCTCTATTTGAAACCTTACGCTATTCATGAAGATCAGGCTCCCAAATCTGTCACCGAAATCTGGTTGACGCGACGCTCCATTTGCAATCTTTTGTGTTTAAAATATAGATGAACTGAACTGGTCTTCACATATTCATTCACACGTCGTTCTGAAAGGGAGGAAGAAGAGAGACATCAAGTCGTGATGGTGAATTGGAAAGTACAGAATATAAAAATCAGAAATGACATCTTTTGTCGTCATCGTCACTGAAACCTGGACTCTCCAGTCTGGTTGCATGTATTCTTCGTTTCTGCGATACAACTCTCAAGGGACACTGATACAATTACTCTCCCCAATTCTCATATCAAATCTACAGCCAAGGCAAAGGGAAAAGCCGTTCCCATTACACTCAGAAGATTCTTGGAAGTGTGCAAAGTACTGTCACAAAAGGCTGGGTCTCCTTGTCTCCTCCACGTTTAAAAAATGATCTTTCTTCTTCCAGGTGCTGATGGTATTTCGACAAATTCTCACTGTGTAGTTGCTCCTTTCCTGAATGTGATAATGCTACATGAAGAGGTGATTATGGCCAAGAAGATGGGAGAAAAGCTGTCTTTAATAGTCGTTATAGGAGGGTCCACACTTGGTCACAATGAGACTCTGCCCAGTGCAAATGACCTGTGCTACATCTTTCCTGGAGAATGAGACAGAAAAATAGATGTGAAATGGAATGAATCCTGTTCATCGTTGTAGGCTCCAGGCATGGGCGTGAATGGGAGAAGATGGACTTGTGAAATTTAAAGGGTTGAAGAATCCTCATCATTTCAACATCCGGAGTGTGAAAATAACTATTTTTAGTAAAGCAATTACCCATGGACGGAGGCTATTGAGGATTTTTCCAAACCCCTAATGGGGTGTTCTCCGCCTCGTCCATTTAGACGACGACAGGGAGAGTAATGTATGTTCAGCTTGGGAGGAGAGAGAAGAGGATAGGATACATAGACCGGTCAAGTAAGGCCAACTTTCACCAATTCAGAGAACACGCAATGAGATGAGATGAGACGTTGTTCTACCCTCTCTCTATATACTTTGCTTAGGGCAATTCGAAAAGGTGGAGCGGGGGAGAAAGAGAAAGTCTGCCTTCGTTCGTTTGGCAGTCAGGACTCCTTCCTCAACACCTAATCCATTCCTACGCTAATGTTTTTGGACTTTCTCTCTCCGTTGTGGTGGTGGCATCCACTTTCTCTTCTCTCCCTCACTCTTCCACAGTTTCAACCGAAATTTATTTTACTGCTCTCTAAATGTTTCAACATCCTGTACATACATACAGACGAAATTTAAACCTCCCTATCCCATATATATGTGTTTGCGGTACGTGAACCCATCACGGTCCTATCTCTCTCTCGACCCTCCCACTCGATTGACGTACCTCGGCTGTCTATTTCCGAGGTTCATTCATTCATGACACCCCATTCAGATTCACAGGGGAACTGTGTACCTCACCAAAAACGGGTATTAGAGTGTGATTCCATGGGCATGGCATACATAAATTGTGAGATATTGTGGTTGGTGCTGCTGCTGCCACTGCGATTGGGAAAATTGCCTGTTGTGCAGTGTAGAGGAAGAAATTGTTATTGGGTTCAGATTCAGACAGTAATCTCCTGTCTTAGGATTTGGATGCGAGGGAGGAAAATGTGTTGTTGTATAAGGCAAGACGCAATCGGTAAGATTGATGCCTGTCTCTCTGTCTCTCTATGTTTCTACAATACGTGAAAAAGAAATCTCATTATTACTTATAAGGGCCGGATGGATGGAGAAATGTAGCAGACGAGAGAAAATCCATCATCAGCATTAGTTTGATTAGCAATATAAAAGTGAGTAGCCTTTTTGGAGTGGAGGTAGGTAGACGGTATTCTTTAACTGATTGGAGTGAAAGTGGGGTAGGGATGGATGGATAGTGTGGCATAGAAGAGAGCAGTGAAAACAATTCCGATTCCTGTGTACAAAGCTATCGACCGAAAAAACACTGCTTTCTCCTTCCCTTCCTTTCGTCTCTTCTTTCAGATTCAGGATCGATGTGCCCAGAAATATAAAATAAACTAACGTACCATTGCCACTGCTTAGCAAGAAGATACAACAATAGCAAAACGAAGCAGTCACCCAACCCATGCTAACTACTATGACTAGAACAAGCACTTTTACTTGCCTATATGGTCAAACCAAAACACTTTGTGATAAAGGAGGAAGACACAGGGTAGAGAGACTGCAGCCTCTTTCCAATTCCAAGTTTGCTCTATTTAGTTTACGACTAGACTACTCATGGAAATCCTATTAGGCTCAAGGGCTACCACTTTCACTTCGGTGTTATACTATGCTACTGCTCTGCCATTGCCAATTGCCACCTTCCATCTTTGGGTTGTTTCGGCCTCACTCCAACAGACGCCTGTATAATCGGAGACCATGGGTATGGAATGACAAGTGAACGGGAGCGTGGGCAATCTAAGCTCGGTAAATTTGCGGTAAAAGGGAGTGATTCATTGTGAAGTGACTTCATGTCCACCATTGAAATAAAACCATCACAAGTTTTGCCAGGATGAAGGGATGACTGAGAGGGAAGAGTGCTAATGTGGGCTGTAATCAGATAAAAGTGCAATTCACTTCCACTCATTTGGAATCTGAAGAGAATGGAAACTTTCAAGTTTAACTATCCTGATTGACGAGAAATGAACCGGGAAATAACCATCTTTGTCTGATGAAATAATAACAAAAGTCAGAGGTTTGAGTGAGAACTTATGTTTCTTTTCTACGTCGAACTGTCGAAGAGTTCTTGCTGCCAATTTATGGAGATTGACCGTCCGTCTGTCCTAGTTTTGGTCAATCAAATTGGTATATTTGGGAGAAGCAGGGATGGTTGGCTTTGTTTGTCAAGTTTCCACTTGAAGAATGATCACCAGGAGAAATTGAGTATCAATGCCAAGTTCTCAAGCGAAAGAAAGGCAACTATGCACAAAAAAACAACTCACTTTCTTTCCCATTCTCTCACTGTCACTCTATAGTTGTACTTCATTTAACCAAATTCAGTTTGGGGACACAAGGAAGCACATATTCCATGCATGTATTCAATCCTCAAGAGGCCGGTGTCATGTCACCTCCTGTCACTTGCATTGCAGAGTGTCTAACGTTGAACCCATGCAAAAGCACACCGGGAAAGCAATATTCATTCCACGTGATATGAGGAAGGATACTGACTGTGCAATACTTATTCTGTTGGTGACATTACTGCGCTTCTTTGCATGGTGCAGAAGGAAATATTGGCTTATCAGAGCGTCAGAATCAAAATGAAAAATGATATAGACCAGCAATAGTCATGAATGGATTTGACAGAGTAAAATAAAATGACATGAATTCTCAGAGCCATTTTCAGGGAAAAGTCTTGAATACAGAAGTCAAATGTCAATATGCCAATCCCAAACATGGATTCTACACAATTTTAAAATATCATGACTACTAAGGGAAACGTAATAATAAGGCAGATCTAGATTACAATGATGAAAGGGAAAGTTGGAGAAAATAAATTACAAACTAATCGCTTTCACCTCACACGGTGCAGTGAACCGTAGGCTCCTTTTGCTTTTGCATAGTCACTTTTAGATATATGTGTACGCAGTCATTTGTTATCTCACTATCTGCATTACCATTCAACCATAATGACCTTCTTTGAAGCGCTAGATGATGATTGCTATAACAGATAAGAAAAGGCGGAGCGGTAGAGGTCTTTATTTAACGAATGCTCAAGTCCTTCTCTCATCCATTCCATATTCACATTTCTGAATCCGCTTTAGAATTTGCTAACTTGTCTAGAGTGAATCCTCTTTTCTGTTATTCTGTTGTAGCATTTGAAAATGATTTCCATTTTACACGTTTCATAGAAATTTATGATAATGAGAATAGATAGACAAAATAAGTTTCCTTCTTTCCGCAAAAACCTTTCCGTGCCAGATTTGGTGAGTTTAATTACTTGAAGTTGAATTCTCCAATTCAGGTCACGACAATATCAAATAAACTTTTCCTTGCTCGTACGTCTATTTCCATTATTAAGACGACTTTTCTTATGACTTTTGGTAAAATGATGTCGAAAAATAATTAGCAATATTAATTTGCTTATATAGAACTATAGCGAAAGTTTGAAAACTAAGTTTTGATGGTGATACCTATCAACTGAAGAAAAAGTCGAACAGGTGCACATAGGCGTTAGCTGTAACGAAGAAGTAAAAATGTCAAAAAGGCTAAAATGGTAGAAGCAGAATCTTGGATTGGAGGCATAGCATAGCATATGCCCCTCTATTAAACAATGTGAGTATCGGATTCAAGAGACACTGATGGTGATGGACAATTTGATTGATCTAGTCAAGTATATATAGCCTCATATCGCGTTGGGGAAGTGAAAGTGAAAGAATGAGAAGAACGCAACAGGAAAACTTGTTGATGAGGACTTTCCTTTTTTGTCTGTGGAGAGAGTTAAGCTCTTTTGATCCTTTCCTCATCGAGTCTAACCTTTTATCGGAGTCTGTATGAGAAGGAGGTAGACAATGAGGACACTCACTCAGACATGGAGGAATCCAGCAGGGGTTGAAATGAAGTGAAAGCAAAAACCCATGGCTAGGAAAATAATTAGAACAGTCCATATTGATCCTCAACATTGTTTTCACACCGTTGCACGTTCTCCAGGCATAGTCGCTTTCTCTTTTTAACAAACAGGTGCGGAGAGGGGCTGGGAGGCGAAGCAACCAAAAGTCTATTGTTATTTTCAAACAATAATGCTTTTTCAATACCTATAGATGTACTGTGCTGAAGAGCAACAAGAAAGGATGAATCACGACAATAAGGTAGTGAAGCAAACACGTGCAAAAAAGTGGAAAAGAAGGATGGAAACTTACTTACTTACTTAACTTGGAAAGTACAGTTAATCTAATTCAGGAGTTCGACTTACGTTTCGTTCGTGCTTAGCAATTTAATTGTTCCACTCCTGTAGCTCTCAAAACTTGGAATATTCTCAGACTTCTTTCCCTGTATCGCTGATCCTTCCTTAAAACAAAAAAGTTTGTGACACTAAATCGATTTCTACTTGTCATACAGTTGGAAATGTTCCCTTGACAGCAGCAGCGAAATGCCACTCCACTCGTAGCGTAGACACGTATTCATGAGCATAGAAACCGCAACAGCGCAGTATGAAATGAACCCAACAACGATACGATGTCAAATGCAGAGAGAAAACGACAACTCTGTAATTAGATTTTAAGCCTGACAATACTTTCAATTACTTTGAAAGCTAAAAAAGTTGCGTAATTTCTGCCTTTAACATTTGCAATAATCCATCACCTTAGATAAGGTTGTACAATGGGGGTGAGGAGTTACGAAAGGCCTCGTAACGTCTCGAATGTCCATGAATGGAATGTGGGGAAGAATAAGAATGAACGTAACTTCAAAAGTCCTAAAAATAGCGTTGAGTTTGAATAGAGTTTTGGCATTTATTTAGCATCATTGAGGATTTTCTTAATCAGAGAAAAAAAATCACAGCTATAAGGAAGGATATGTCTACCTGAGGAAGGATTCCTTTGGGGCTCAGATGGAGTCTTTCCTCAAGTGATATTTCCTTATGTTTGGAATCAGATAAAGGGATTACACAAAGAAGTTTTACATTCAATACAATTTGCAAAACTACTTTCTCCTAAGTCAACATCAAAGCACCACCGTTGTATTGATTTTTATCATCTACTCAACGAGAGGGTCTTCTTTCAGACTTATGCAGTTTTTTTCTTTTTATAGATATTCCACTTTAACTTTGGTGGCTGATATCATCGTCTTGATCTTTTCATGACCGACTATTGACTATCCCTTTCACTGAATGAATGTATGTTGAAGAAGATAAGGTCGCTCTAGCTTTTGTTTTACTTTCTTATTACGAGAGTAC
>JAQIWU010000512.1:0-25342 GCA_034696445.1 Isotomiella minor
GGGATTACGGCCTCCCTTCTGTACAGTTCAAGTCAAGAAGTCAGAAACAGGAAAAGGGTTTCCCACCAATTCCCGATCTGTCATTTGGTGGTGAGAGAGAAAGCTAACTTTCTCTCTTTTTGGTATCCTCGGTCACATTTTTAACTTGGATGACGGATTTGGCGTTTCTGACATACACCTTAGTGCAATTCTTTCCGCCACTTTTGGTTCCTAACCTGTTGGCGTTTTAGCATAGATTTCCCGTACATTTTCTCAGGAATAATTTGCTTTGAATATGTATTGAAGGTGGGAATGGTGAGGAACAACCTTGGAAAGAAGGGCAAGACCCCGCTTTAATCCATGCTCTGATTGATTTGCCAAATCAAAATGGTTCTAGTCCCAAACACACTCCCAACGGTGAGACCTTTTTCACTTTTGACTTTTGCAATATTTTAAAGCATTTCTCATACTTTATTTTTTCACCGAAACAATTATTGCAGGTCTGCTGATGGGGTCTCTGATGAAGCGAGAAGGAGTGAATGGAATTTGTGGGGCAGACAGTGAAAAGGGGGATTCCATGGAGAAATCAATTAGTCAACACCAACACCCTCTGTATGGTCACGGAGTTTGCAAATGGCCAGGGTGTGAAGCAGTGTGCGAGGACTTCTCTTCATTCCTAAAGTAATTACCTTACCTCTTTATGTAGAATGAGTTCCAAGGAAAGATTTATTCAGCTTTCTCTCCACTGCGAATTGTCCTCTGATTTTATTTTATGGTTAACTTATTTGAGCTCGGAGGTATTTTTGTGTATATCCATCAAGGGGGAGTGAAAGAATTAGATAGACTCCGTTTAGAGGAAACTATATTTTTCTAACTTTTCCTTTACACCACGTTATATGTAACTTACGGTTGATTGAAAACTAATTTCAGTCTTTTCTACATATTTTATTCGTTTCATTGCCTCGGTCCTACAAACCACGAGAATGAAAGGAAAGGGGACAAGTACAATCGTACGCTGTCTTGAAAAAAGAGGAACTTTTCTAATTTTCTTCGACTTTAATGGAATTTCCACCCGAAGTGTGATAAATACCAATTTCGGTCGCACCCGTACTGATTGATGAGGGTTCGTGGCAGCGTTAATTTAGTCCCATGGTATTTATGTCACCATGGGTTATTTTAAGTGTCTGTTGGGAACCCGTAAAACATGGCTATCAATCTTGAGGAGCCTCTTCCTTTTTCTATCAGAGATTTTATATACTTTCACTCTTGCAGGCATCTGAATACGGAGCACACTTTGGACGATAGATCAACAGCACAAGCCAGAGTTCAAATGCAAGTGGTCTCACAGCTAGAGCTGCAGCTAGCAAAGGAGCGGGATAGACTTCAAGCAATGATGCAGCATCTTCACATGAATAAGCGTCAAACTTTAAACAATAATACCCTGATGGGCCCTGGGATGTGTCCTGAGTCTCCACCAAACCCAAAGAACCCCTCCTCCTCTGGTCCAAATGAGCATGTAAGAAAGGATCATAAAAGCGAGGTTAGACACTCTAACCTTATTTGTATTGAGTACTTGACTTTTGTTTTTAAAAAACAGACTCAGCATTGCCCAGGAATGAACGGCAATAACCCAATCTGCGGTCCTGTTCAACCTGTAAATGGGCCGATGGGAAAACTTTCTCTCAACCCCAACCTTCTCATCCCTGGTCTATCACCGACAGGACTGGCAGCCGCGGCTGCTGCTGCCGTCGCCAGTGGTAGATCTCCAGGTCTCCTGCAGCCCCCGAATCCTAACATGACCGGTCCGATTAGACGTCGCGTTAGTGATAAGGCATCTCTTCCGCTTTCTGGAGGTGAGAATCAATTAAGTCCACCACACCCTCTCATTTTCTTTGCTTCTTTGACGATTTTCTTGTGTTACAAAACGAGGACTGTGGTTTTCATATGATAACGCTTTATTTTTTCCTTTCTTCTCGGCTTCTTTATTTACTGCTTCTTTTACTACCATCATCACCATTATTAATCTCGGTTGAAATAGAATAATAGCTTGCTGAACGGTTGAAAGCTGAAAGAGTTTATATCATCGGGTGCTTGATTGATTATAAGTATTCTACCAAATTTTCTATTTTAATGCTGCTGACTGTCTACTAGGCCTTCCATATTTGCTGGAGAGAGCAGGACTAGATGTTCAGCAAGGTGAGGTTTTCAGTATCTTCCTTTAATGTAATAAAATAAGGCAACATCGGGTAAAAGTAAGGATGCAAAATGCGATTAAATTTAACGAATGGGGCAGACCGACGCTGTCTTAGCAAAGTAACTTCTTTCATCTTCTTGGCTTTATCACTGTAAAGAAACAAACTTTGAGCATGTTCAAGTCCTGCCAGCAGGAATGAGTCTTTGTTGGTTACACACATTTTATGTTCCATAAACTCCACATGTTTCTGTTTCATTTCAAAGTAATTAGCTGTAATTAACCAATCGTAAGTCTACCACCGACGGAAGTATTGCAAGAGGAACAACATAAAGATCCATTCAAGATAAAATCAGATTAATAACAAGAGAGTGTATTGCCGTGAGCATCATCTTTCCGCCTTTCCTTCTTCAGACAAAAACACGAAGTGACTGCAGTTGTAATTTTCTTGCCCTGTTTTGAAAGTAGTTGAGTTTACTGCAACATGACTTGATTGGGCTGGGGAAAGTGAAAGACAGACAGTGGGGAAAGTTGGAGGGAGGAAAGGAGCGAGTGTATGCATTTATGGAAAATGTAGATGGATAAATGTCCTCTTGAAGAAAGGAAACATTGGCAGATTGCTAAGGTCGGGAATTGTAATTTGAGGAAGAATTGGTACAGGTACTTGTAGCAAAACAAAAGTGTAAGAAACGGTGCGAGAAGGGGAAAGAAGGAGAGAGGAAGGAGAGAAGACAACGTCAGCATCTGCAACCCTATCACTTGGTTGTTAATTACATCTGATGTGTGGAAGTCCTCAAAGTTTAATGACTTCATCAAGATCTGAAACTCTTGAGCGTCCAGACTGTCATTAAGCCAAATGAAGGCTGCTCCTCCACCACGAGGCGGAGAACTTTAAAGAAATTAGAACAAATTATGCAATTCAGGTATTGCTCTTCCTCCTCGTTCATAGCTCGTTTACTCTCTTCTTGTATACCCATGCACCGGGTCTACCTTCTTTCTCCACCGTCCCTGCCACTTCTTCTTCTTCTTCTTCTCGGGCACTTTGTTATAATAAGGAAACTTACTTGGTTCCTCCTGCTCTTCGTCATCACCACCACTTACTCCTCATCTTTATACAAAGTGTTCATGCCTTTTACGAGCATTGTTTCATGATTTCATCATTTCATAGCCGAATAATGATGCTCATATCAGAGGAAAGCTGCACATATCTTCCTCTCACTAGGAATCTGCGTGACTGACTGATTTTCCTTCCTCTTGTTGTAGCTGTCCATATTTTCACTCACTTTCTCTCCAAAACTTTTCTGAAAACCACAACGTTCACCTAGGGTACGATCACTAGGCGGATTGGAGCTTCTTAGTCTTGGGAAATGAGGGGTATTACACGTCGTGAGGAGATTGTTTAGGAATTCTGACGGCATAAAAGTCAAGCTTTTCAAATCTTGTGACTGATTTTATGTTTCATCTGCAATCAGTTAACGGCACAGTGAAACTTCCTGAGCACTTGTTAAACACGGCGTGTAAATGGCCATTAGGTGAGGCAAGAGAGAGAGAGAGAGATTGATATGAAATGAGGAAGACGAGGAGGGAGGATGGGGCGAGACGAGAGGCAGAGGCAAGGGGGAGAAGAAAGAAAGAAAGCAAAAAGGAGAAAGGGTTGATTTAAAAAAAAACCAATAACAGTAGCAGTAGCAGAGCATATTTAGAGGTTGTAGGGATATTTACAACCCATTTCGTAGTCTCCATCCATGGTAAGGAAATGATCGAGATGCCTAATGTAGAAATCTGCGAACCATGAATGTGAATTCTTTAACGAGCTTTTTCGAGGATTCTTAACCATAATGGACTTGTAATGCTGTCATTTTCTCAAAGAAAATCCGCAGAAAAATGCCGAGGATTTGAGGTAATGGCTCAACCGTGGCGTTTGCAAATAATTTACCCTGGACGTTTGATGCATAAAAATCTCTTATTATCTACTGCTTCTTCTTCAATTACGCCACTACACGACCCTCTTCTTCTTCTTCTTCTCCCACAGCAGCAGCAGCCTGCCAACGTGCTTTCCCTCTTCTTCTGTCTTTCTTACCCTTTCTCTCTTCCCCTCCCCCCACACACACAAACTACATCTCTCAAAACTTCCTTCTCATCATTTTCGTTTTTCCCGATGCAAGTTTAACAAGAAAACAGACCACCGCAGTTTCCACCTACACAGCCTAGAAAACTAATGATTGTCTCTCTTTTATTACTGTCTAAATGGGCCTTGTAACTAATTGTGAGCCGTATTATTTATGGCGTCTTTTTATGTTGCAGAAATCCAGAGGAATCGGGAGTTCTACAAAAATGCTGACGTTCGACCTCCCTTTACCTACGCCTCTCTCATTAGACAAGTAAGTTCCCTTTTCCGTTCCAAATGTTGCATGAAATGAAATGAACTTTTATCTGTCTTCAGATCTGTGATAATGACTCAATCATTTTCTTATTTTTTTCATTCCGTAGGCAATCATAGAGTCTCCCGATAAACAACTGACACTCAATGAGATTTACAATTGGTTTCAAAATACATTCTGTTACTTTAGAAGAAATGCCGCGACGTGGAAGGTAATGTTTAAAAAAAAGGACATTATTTTGGAGACGGTTTGACCACCTCGTTACGTCTAATTAAAAAATGTGATCTGCTGAATTAATGAGATTCGTCTTCGGGCTACCATTTGTAGGCCCTGCGTTTAAGAGTTGGGTCCCGGTTTTTTCTAGGGGAGAAAGCGAACAACAATGTTAGGACGGGTGAGAGAGTCAGGGATTGTGATGTATTAATCAAGAAGGATAGCATGTCAGGGCCCAGCATTGATGTTTGATGTGATGAGTAATGCAGGGAAGGTGTGCTAAAATATAGAAGACAGTCAGGTAGTTGTGATTAACGCAGGGGAGAGAGATTGTATGCATGGCAGAGAAAGTCTAATAGTTTTCTCCATGCGTTGCCTTGGATGGGCCAATGATAACGGTGTGTGTGGTGCTGATGATGATGCCATGGAAAAAAGACGGATTGTTTACTTTGGTTCCACTACTGCTGCTTAAGATTAAGAAGAGAGAGAGAGAGAGTCTTAGACAATATTTGAACTGTGAAACTGGCAAATGTGTACCAGGGACTGTTGACTTTCTGTACTTACACAAAAATGCACCAATATATATGCAAATAAGCTCTGAGATCCCACAACAGCAGGTTTTATCTTACTTGGTTTTTGTTACGTCTTGGGATTCTTGGGACGACCAAAAGTCGTTTTTAATATTTATCGAGATCTCCTTTGTTATTCCTACTTCTCTTTCAATTCACTCTTTCCGTCTGGTTTCCCAGAACTTCTGTTTTGTGTGCGAATGTAGCATATATATATGGTGCCAGGAGAGATACTTTTCCTCCACTTAGCGTCATTCAGATGAGGTTGAAATTTCACTAGAGAAAGAAACAGAATAACGGAGTGGAGATAACTGACTACCTAACTGACTAGCTTACCTCCTTTATTGCAAAGGTAAAACTCGCCTCAACTTTTTACCTCAGTTCTCAACATCAACCTTTTTGCTTTCCCCCTGCTACACAAATAAAATAAATGCGGGGAATGTATTTAGGCACTTCTTTTGCGACATGAATTCTGCCGTTTCCAGGAAGTCTTCTTTCCTACGCCTTTTCATGAAGGCGCTATCAAATCAAGTCATTGTTGCATGTTGAAACAGATGTGAACCACGTTAACTCTTTAATCTAACCTGGTTTTGAAGGAGGGTAAAGAGCAACAGCAATAAAAACTACTTTCACCCTGTCTCAAAAAGCTATTATTTAGCCAACAACAAGCACATGCTATCATCCATTGTGGATATGACTTATGAAACATGAAGCGAAGCGAAATAGCTTTTTGCATGAAAGAATGACTAAACTATAGCAACAGACTTTTGAGCCTGTTGCTTAACTTAACAATTTTTATATCAATCGTGAGTTTATTTTTAAATTGAGGTGATAACTAAAAAGAACAGCACGTAGTTGTTAATGCGGAATGCAGCGATGTAGTAATTGTAGTGATAGTTAGCTGCTAGATAGATGGCTTTCCGCAATTTTTGAAAAATACAAAACGTTTTTGGTGGACAGTCCTAATTTTCTCCCCTCCGCAAAGTAAAAGTATGTAAGTTTGAGTGCTTTCACCTGTGCCTGGTGCACTTTGAGTAAAGAAAGCCATATAAAAATGATTGTCATTCCCAAAGGAATCAATGCTATTTTATTTTGCAGAAATTTTTATCAGCAGAAAGTACAATTTACTAACCCATTTTATTTCCTAAAACTCTTTTGCTTTGAAAGCACAAGGAAAGCTTTGAAAAAGGGAAGGAGGGGAGTAGGTTTTTTGCATCGAGTACTTTCCACATAATTTTTGACGAAGCAAGCTGAACCTTTTAATTTCTACTGCTTATTTATTTTATTGAGTGTGTCTTATTTTGTATAGAATGCAGTGCGACACAACCTGTCGCTTCACAAATGTTTCATGCGTGTGGAGAACGTGAAAGGTGCGGTTTGGACGGTGGATGAGGTGGAATTTTACAAACGTCGTCCTCAGCGTTGTAGTACAGGGTATGTGCGGTCAGATTGACCGCCTTTTCAATAGTCAACACTTCCACTTCTTCTTCTTCTTCTGGCCTTTCTCTTTTTTAATCGTCTCTTTAATACTTACTACATCACGACTCGCTTTCTCTTCTCTTCTACTTGTACTACTTCGCCCTCGTCTGCTACAATTAATTCTTGTGGCACTACTTTCTTCTTTGCTCTCTTCTTCTTCTTCTCGTTCTTTATATCCAACTCTTGTTCAATATATAACGCTTGTTGCTCAACTTCCCTCTCCTCCTTCGTGAGACTTTCTCTCCTCAAGTTGCATCTTCTCATTAGAAATCAACCATGATTTATGACTGGCACAGAGTAAAGTACCCCAAAAACTATTTTTATGTGTGATTGCGAACTTGAGGATGTTGGTAAAACCGGAGCGAGGAGTGTATGGAAGTGAAAGTTTGTGCTTTATGCATTTAGGACTATGCATGGAGTCCGTTTTTTTGAAATTCTATCTTTTACCTACCTACTTACTTACTAGTAAGCACAGTACGTAACAACTGGACAAAAATATGTGAAAGGAAGTCGGTTGCGTCAATTGCGGTGGTACGAGATGTGTTGCATTGTAAGTTGATATTTTTAAGTTGAAAAGAGGACTCTTCTGAAGGGGTAAATTTAATTCTGTCTCACCCTGTTACATTTAATGATATATATACACGCTTTAATGACTTTTCTCACATAATGTTTATCATTATACAAGTTTTCCCCCTATTCTACCACCTACAAGATCTACTTACTGTTATCTATGAAACCCTTTTCTTCTTTTTTCTATTTGTCTTTGCTGGTCTATGTACACAGAATGCGATTCGCACCAACCTGTCGCTACATAAGTGTTTTGTGCGGTATGAAGATGACTTTGGATCATTCTGGATGGTGGATGATGCGGAATTCATCAAACGTCGACATCTTTCACGAGGGCGTCCCAGGAAGTATGATCCCACCCCGGCACCCTCTCCAGCATCCCACCATCCACAAGCACAGTAAGCATGGCCACATTGACACTTTCACATAAAACCTTAGCAACAACTTTTGGAGAAAGAAGTGGGCCATTATATCTCGCTCAGCGTTCAAAATACCTACGTTTGTTACCTAGGTATTGTAGTGTAGACAAGTGCATATATTCCAGAATTGAATGGCAAGGGTATAGGATCTCATTTAACTCATCGAGACTTTCTTTAGGAAATGGATAAAGTCTAATTGCCCTTATCTCTAACATATTTCATCCATACTTATTTGCAGCCCTAGATTTTTCAGGATATCCGTAGGATTTAAACGTTCATCCGACTCTAAGAGAAATCAAGTGTCGCCGTTTGCAGTGCAAGGTCGAGAATACCGCAACTGTTATTTTTGAATATATTTTTGTCTTTTGAACTTTTTCTCTGTCTTTTTGATATTCCCCTTTCTTCTCTTCTTCGCATGCTTCTTGATACGACCTCAAGGGACCATTTTTTATTCTTACTCTTTTTCGAAATTTCACCACACCAAACAATTTTCACCACTCTTGAACATTGTGCAGAGATGATGCATTGATTTGCACTCCTGCACACTCACACTGTCTCACTTCTCGGGTTTCTTTCTATACCAAAATCCAATGGAGGAAGTGGAGTCTCAGGTACTGCAATGGTCTCTTGAGTTGACGTATCGGTCATGACCTTACTTTCCCTTCCAGTGGTTCTTCTCGTTGTCGTCATACGACGAATTATTTTCACTCTCAACTCAGATATTCTCAGGAACCACGACATATTTGATGAAGGGAAATGAGGTCATTTTTTTGCTTGTCTTTTCGCACGTCTTTCCATTCTTGAGGCCTATTTTTGAAATCTACTACTGCATTATTGGGGCGTACCACATGAAGCATTTTGCCATGATGGGATGTCGGCTACTTTTGTCTCTCTTTCTCTTTGTCTCTCTTGCTATATGTATCTACATCCAAGCATAAATATATTTATCTCACTTTTTCATAATACCATTAACATTTTTTCAATCTCTGCTTGTGTCATCCTTGTACTCATATTTTTGTATTGTCCGTTTCAGTGTTTTCGCAATTTTCAAACAAGTACATATGACTTTTGACGTCTGCATTTTCACAACTCTTTTATAAAACACTGTCAACAGCAATCAATTTTTACACTTTTTCACGCTGTCAAGTAAAAATGCATGCTAAAAATCTGACTGACCCATAATCGAGGTATATGATGATGATTTGTAGGGGAATGCAGTCCAAGAGCCCTACTTTAGCCCAAAGTCCAACACTGTATGGTGATGCTATCAATGCCAGTTTGCATGTAAGCAACTTTCATATGAATGGTTTGACAAATTAAGTCAGTTTCATGCAAATCTCATCCAGGCTGCGTTAGCGGACGGCAACATTCCTTACATGGGGTCAATGAAAGCACGAAGTGTAAGCCCTGACGGAATCCCCAGATCTCCATCGGATTCAAGGTAGATACACTTACTTACTTGTGATCTCAATTTGAAAGTTGCTTATGACTATTATGACATGATGTAGGTCATTACGGGAGAGTCCCATTGGACTGAAAAGAGGTAGCGCAACTCCTCCCCTTCACAATGGAATGCACCATCACAATCAATCACTTAAGCGTATTAAACAAGAAATGGAACTGGTGGAATATGGAGGAAACTACAGTGGGTCTTCTGATGGGGATTCTAGAAGTCGAGACGAACATGACGATCTGCTTGGGATGGACAAATCTGAAGATCTCGCTGAAGACCTTTCTTTCACACCTTCCTCTCATGCCGACACCAGTCGTTTGGACCAATAGTTAATTTGTCAGTAGCTAATAAGAGTACATTTCCATTCGCATCATTCCATCATCCTGTCTTTGGCTTCCCCGTCTACCCTTCTTACTTGCAATTTATTTTCTCTCGCCAACATTAGGTTAGAATTCAGATCCTTCCATAATTCCTATTTCCGTTTTCCTGGAAAAGTCGAGAGGCAACTCCTCCTGGGTTTTGGCTGGGAGGAACCTTTTGTTTTCCTCAAAAGTCGTTCTTAGAACGAAGTGCATCATCTTGTATAATAATATTAAAGGCTAGCGATTTAATGTGTCTACAAAAAATAGTACGTAGAGACACTGGACCGGTGTAAAAGTTGCCATATTACTCTCGTAAGGTCTGTAAAGGACTGGTTCTCATTATTGTTACTATTCATTATTATCTCATGGAGAAGAGGAATTGAAATGACGTTCTCTTAGGATAAACAAAAATAAGGGTGAGTAGTTGGGGGATGAAAGGAAAAATGAAGGCTTTATTGATTTTGCATAGAACAGAGTTGAGAGTAGAGTTGTTGCATTTCAGGTAAAATAGAGGAGTTTCCGTGTAGACTGTACAAAAAGAATATCACTCAACGCTGTATGTATAAACATCCGGAGAAAATCTGTGGCTTTTTCTACATTTCCCCTGAGTTATTCTCAAAAGGCTATTTATCTGCAAAACAGCCATCGACAAATTGTACCACATGAAATTTTACAATGGCTAAAAAACGACGCTTGTATTATTCATCGTCTTACCGCATTGCATGAACGACTTCATGTTGAGGCATTTTTTTAAGTATGTACGAAATAGAGGCTATATTTAAGAAGCATTATTGTTATTTATTCGTAAGTGAATTGAGCAAGGTCGCGCATTCCTATAAAGGTTTTTCACAAATGTGTAAAAGAACGATTGACTATCAAAACATCGTTCTTCTTCCAAACTACTATAGTAAAAAAAATTGTAAATGTAATTGCAGTAAATAGTTATCGCCAGTACTAACATAGATAGGTTAATACCCATCATAATCGCATTACTGTACATCAACACATACTGTAAAGTTTGTATTGTATTACTAAGTACACTCTAACAATAAAATGGTATTGTAACAATCAACGCAACTTATCTATAAGCAACAATGTTATAGGGGCATTTATCTGAGAGTCATTGTCACATTTTATGTATAGCGTTTTTGTTTTTCCTAGAAATTATGTCCGAAATACGTCGAAAGTAAAGTAATAAGATTGACATGCACCTTTTGGCTATGAATTGAGTAATCCTCCAGTGGCTGAATCTGAATTAGGATGTACGAATATAGTGCTTACGACTAATTACAATATTTAATAATACTAATTACTCACATGTAATAGTTTGTAGTGACAAAATATGTCAAGCGGCTAATCAAGTGTTTATAAAATAGGCTGCAAAAACCAAGGCTAATAACCTACGTTGTTAACAATATTCTCACGTCTACTCGCTGTCAGCACCTTTACTATCATTGAGTTATGCAATCCAAGGTAATAATAATCCCGATCCTAGTCCTGAGCCACGAAATAACGTAAGCAGTTAGCGTCCGGGGTAACGCGAGACACTTAAGTATGCTTAGACACCTTATCATGATTGTACCACCGTCTTTTATTGTCATCGTCCTTCTTGTCAATCAAAGTGTAAAAATGGAGTTCGTTATGGAGAGAGGCGTCTTAGTTTATTCTGCATGACTTAATTTAATTTATACTTTAAATTATTCTTGCTGAATGAGTTCTACAAGCTGAAAAAGAATGTCACAAATAGAGTGAAGTCATTAGAAGATGAAAGATTGCTAAATATATTGGAGTTCAAAGATGGTATACAATGCAAAAAAGAATCATGATACGATTTGCATTTGTGCTTTATAGATTCGTTCATTGTCGATATGAATCATTTTCTTAGTTGTATTTGCTGTGAAGTTCAATGTTTTATTTTTCCAAACATTTATAAACTCCGTTCAGAGATTAGTACTTACGACTTCGTTTTTATAATTTATACATAGTGTAGAAGCATTTGATCTTATCTTGGGATGTCAACGACAAAGAACAACCATACTTACGCTCGAGCAAGTACTTACCCATGTATTTTAGTTATGTTTTAGCCACTGTCATGTACAATGTTAATAAAACATTGCTCCATGTTTGAACAAAATTTAAATATATCAGATACAAATCGAAGAGTCGTTGACTTGACAACCAATTTTTCGGCATTTCCGCCTTGCAATTGAATATTTGCTACCTGCGGCATTTAAGATCTGTCTGTATGCACTCGTTTACACCTATGTGCAAAGTCCGATTATAGCTAATTGCTATTTGACTCGGGGTTGTGTTTGCATGGTATAGAGAAGAGAAAGTGCAGTATCTCGTCCCTTTCTACCATTTAGAAGTTACTTGCTTTGTCTTCCAACTAAGCCATAGAAGGGTATTAATTAAATTAACAAACTTTAATCCCTTTCAGTGCAATGCAACTGCAGGCCAAACCGCTCTGCATTCTCACGATATCAACTTTTTATTAGATGCAACGACGCAAGTAAAAATGAGCAGGCCCTGTGTCAAAGACGAATGAAGATTCCCATAAGAGCATGTTAGTTGTAGGTATTGAAAAAAATTATGGTTTCAATAGAAAATAGTTGGTGCCCACAATCGTCAAAAATATGTGCCAGCAGGCCATAAGATGACCTTAGAATTTGATTTATTCTAACGCCTTCATTCAAAATTAATCCACTTAATTCCCACATTAATTTGAAGTGTTTGGTTTTGTGGGATTGGTATATTTGTAAGTATTTGTTATTTGTTACTTTTGATATCTTCATAAATTGCAAAAATGCATAAAATCATAAAAGTTTTTTTGCAAACGCACATCATCTATATACAAACCACCAGCTCATCCCCAAATGCAAAATGTGCGCATCATTAACTTTCACATAATCATTTCTTTTCAAAAATCTTCCGTATTAAACGTCCCCAATAGGAAAGTTTATAATGCTAAAGCAAATAATGATGCCATTTCAATCTATGAGTGAATATGTCGACTTTTGGACGATGTTAAACTGTGCTAATAGGATTTTAAGGGTCGAGGGCAAGATTTGCTGCTTTTTCTTATGGCAAGCATATTATATTTTACGTCTCGTATAACATAAAAAGTAAAATGAGACCTCGAGCACAATGAAAAATATAAGGCAAAAGTGCTTCTGTGGGAATTGTACCATGCACAAGGATAGTAGAAATGAAATGAAATGCCAAGACCAACAAACAAAACGTCAATCGAAAGTTTGTCACATAATAATGGCGTGATGTTGACTTCGCCACATTACATGTCTTCGGTGCAAAGTAGAGCATGATGATGAAGGAAGGATGAGGACGCCTTTTCCTTTGGAGACATGTAAGTGTGTACTTTGTGTTCATCCACCGTGACACCAACAACAAAACAGGACAGATAAGAGAGAAGGCATTGCAGGGCTTAACAGTTTCTAATTTGATAACAGATCTGAATGAATTGCTACAGTTTAGTAGGGCCACCTTCGTCCATGATGGGGCATGATGATATGGACACCCAATTTGTACCCACTGACTGATTGATATGAGAGCATAAACGAATCTTGTAATTGTAATTGCTTGACTCTAACTACACGAGATTAGAAAGCCGTGAAGGGATGAAAATGCAGATTTAGCATGTCCAACATTATTTTATAATTAATTGTACATACACGACCATGACGCTCACTCACACTTAATTCCCTGCAGTTCTGATTTAGATGTATAAATATCTCGGCATGAGGGGATTCAGGCGACAAGAATGAGCATGCAATTGCCATTATTGCATCCACATTGCAGCGTCGTTAATTGCAACAAAGAGTATTGTAACCTAACCAGCCACCATCAAACAAAAGGGCAGTATTGGTTGGTACTTTGTCAATCACAATGAAATCACCACACTTCTGCTCTGCAAAACATAAAGCTTCATGGTTTTTGATCTTACCATTGTTGTGTCAATTTTTAATCCATCAGGATACCAACAAATAATAAAGGCGAGGGTGTATGCGTCATGTTGGCCCTCATTCCTTTGCACATTGTGGGGAGGATCGCGATTAATAATGAACCACACTTTGCAAGCAAAAGCAGTATAGCAACCCTCTCGATCCGGACCGTTTGGGGAAGGTGGTTTTGAAAGAGAAACAGGTAATACAGGTATTAACAATAAAGCGTGCATATGTAGTACATCCATCCACGCTTTTATTCTATGTGTATGATGGTATAATAATGCGTAATATCTTCTTTTAGTATGGACGAGGAATGTATGTTTGTAAAGGTAAAAATTTCAAAGGGGATGATGATTGTTGGTGGTACAGGTTGGCTTTTGCAGGTACATACACAACAAGACAAACCTCCCTTTCACAACCAATGGACGTTGTTACGTTATTATGATTTTATATCACTCTTCTTCTCTGCATGTCTTCTCTTAGTATTCCTTTATTGCAGTCCTCTTCTTCTGCATGATTATCATTATAAATGTGTAAAGAAGACGAGGAAGAGTTGAGACGTGTTTTACTGCATCTTTGATACTTGATCATCATCATCTTCATCATACATAAAGTGAAAGAAAAAGATAGATCTGCATGTTTATCCCAATTTCAGTTCACTGCCTTCTAATAACCTTAAAAATATTTGAGGAAGCAATTTCCTCCTTTTTCTCAACAATCGTGACGACTGGACGAGTTTCCACCAATATTTATCCCCTCATCAAATCAGGAATTCTGTTTCATGGTACATCAAGCGTGCAATATTGCCTTGTTGTACATCATAATAATTAATCAAGAACAAACTACTTGAACGGTTCGTTGAAAGAAGAGTGCAATTTGTGAGACAGTTTTGAAGTGAAGCGTGTGTGCGAAAGTGGGTAGCTGGAATATAGTTTCATGCAAAAAGTATGTGAGGGAGGGTGAGACTCCAAATTCCTTTCGGAGAGAGGATTGACAAAAATAAAATCCAAAAATGAGTGGCCATACTTTCCGAAGGGGCATGACTTTCGTCACGTTCCTCACATGCTGCGCAGGGCTCGCCCTTTTGCTGGCCGCGTTGAGTACACAGCACTGGATAGTGGCAAGGGCGCGGAGGACTACGTCTGCTTCTTCGGAGGGACATATTAATTTAGGACTTTTCTACGGGAGGAAGAATCTCAATGTCGCCTACGGATGGAGACCCTCCGACATAAACGGTAAAGACTTTACTTTTGGCTTCCAAGAGTTTTGACATGACATGTTTCCTTGCAGTCCTCGAGATGCTTAATAGTGACAACAGCTTCATGAGCTACGGCCTGTGGGTGACAACGATTGGGTGTGTGTGCTCGGCCATTTTATTTGCTGTGTTCTCCGCTGTCTTTGCTTTGGTGAACACCGCAACATCCCCGGTGGAAGCCATCACTGGGATCCCTGGCCTATATCTTTGGAACGCTTGTGCACGTAAGGACTTTTTACCTTTCTGAGACCATAGTTGGATCTTACCTCAATCTTTTATTTGAGCAGTTGCAAGCAGCTTGATGACATTAGTATCCTTTGGAATTCAGTACCATTTAAAACTGCGCCATAATATATTGCCATTAGAAGATCGTAAGTATACAATCCTAATCGTTTTTTAGTCTTGTGATTTTATTTCATTCAATAGGTAAGAATAATTGGACTTCGGAAGGACTAGCCGTGTTGGGCTTCTCATTCTGGTTCGTGGTGGGTGTAGCCATTATACATATACTAAATCTCGTCCTGGTCTTCCTTGGGGCTCATCAGCATCGTTCAGAGACTCACAGGTTACACAAGCCCATCCAGGAAGAGAAGAATAATGGTGCCATGGTCATGCTATACTAAATTAGAGTTATGTACTTACTACCACTTAATTTACCTTTCTCCATCTCCATACTGCCCAACCCCTTCCTTCATTGTGTCCAATATGTTTGATCCAACTCTAATGCAATTAATCAGCTTTGGTGTGACAGATTTTTTACTTTGTTCTACATCCGGATTTGAATGGAGCAAATCTCAATCACTCCGAAACTCATTAGGTTCCCTAATTAAATCAATGGTTGTCCTGAAATGAAAAGGGTGGTGCAGTAGTACCGCAATTGCTACTCATTAATCTATTTTTTGTATTGTTTTGTATGGTTATAGGAGGCATTCTAAGACTGTTGAGATGTTTGTTACATAGTGTTTTGTATTAGTATTTATGCTGTAATTATTTATAGTGGTCAATACCTGTTGCTTGCAACTTTATTTAACAGTCTCCTTCTGACACAATAGGGAACTCAAAAGAGCACAGTATTACATTGTTGAATGAATGCCAAGCCAAATTATTCACATTCAGTTCAATATGCACTCTTTAAAGCTCTAGAGACTGCAGCTATCATCAACACTGCAATAATAACTAGCAAATATAGCAAAATATCCTCCTTGTAAAACAGACTTTGACGTTAATAACAAAACCAAGTTGTTCATAAAAAAAACTGCAAGCACATTTATTGTCATGTTGTATTATTGCATTATGTTGCTCATGCAGTTATCGATCCCTTTGCTTTATAATTTTTAAATATTTCTGCACTGTGTTGCCTGATTAGTTTAACAACTTCTTCCTCTGACAGATCCTCCGAGGTGGTCAACTGAACCATTAAAGTCGCAATTTCTCTATGAGGCTTCCCCATCGGTATGCTTTCTCTAGCATGAGGGGCAATTACAATTTCTGCAGCTGGAACATTAACAAAAATGTCAAAGAGATCAGTTCTACTTTCGATAGCGGCATTCATGCATCCCATGATGTAAACAGGTAATGTCTGAAATTAGCATAAAATTGGTCGTGTCATGAGATTAGCTATGATTGTTATAAAAATCCTTGCAACCTTTATAGATTGAAGCTCTTCTTCGTTCATGTCAATCCAAGGGTAAACAATGTTCCAGTTCACTGTATCACAAGACAAAAATGGCAGGCTTAAGGTAAACTGAAAGAGAGATAGTAGAATTTTAGTTAATTTTTCCATGAATCCAAGACTTGGTAAAGTCACCTTAGATAATTCCTCTACATCGTAATGGTAAACTGCAATTCTTCTCCTTTTCAGTAGGGCAGTATATAAAATAATAGTTTCCAATCCGAAAGTTGAAATGATTTCTGGAAAAGAAGAAAAAAGTAATGCTTTGTGTTTGTGAGTCGTCATCTCCTTAAATGATACACACCTTTGACATGATGGTTGGTGAACAAGCCTGAAGTTTCGTAACGATTGAGATCCAACGTTTTCTTTTTAGGCAAAAGGCACATGTCTGTAACTTGAATGGATAAAATTTGTTGCAGCACATCACTGGGGTCTTGTGTTTTATGGTACGGAAGTAACAGGGCTTGGGCAATGTTTTGGTACATTTCTGGGTTAAAGTCTTCCCCCACGACAATGATCCCCACGCCTTTAGACTATAAAGCAGACAAAACTTAAAGTAATTTCGTGACACCCTTCATGTCAAAACAGTCCCACCTTCCTCGACTCTTCTAGAGGTACCCTTTGGGGCCCCACTACGAAAAAGACGTAACACCAAGAACTTTCCAAATGAAAAAAGGTGGACAGACGACCCGCATCCGATTCCGAGTCAGACCTACTTTTCATTTGGACCAGAGCACGTTGACACTTTGTCAAACAAATGGTTCTCAGCTTGGGGTCGATTGATGGATAGCTCCACGCCCACAACAGTGAGTCATCTGCGGCAACGTCTACACACACAAAATAGAAACTTAAGTCATGTCATCATTCATGTCAATAAAAAACAAAGGTTCGTACCAACTAAATGAGTCGAGATGAGTTTCAATCCCATCAAGTTCATCGATGGTGAGGGTGTGGTCACCTCCCCATTCTCCTCTCCTTTATTGTCCATTTTATTCGTCACCACTCCCATCGATATCCACAAGCAAGAACCCAAATCCACTCTTTTGACACTTTTGTTGACAGGCTGATTCCACAACTCGTGTGGACCTCGCGGCTTGCCTTGTTTTGAGTCTCTGAGAAGAGATGAAGAAGAGGCCTGAGAGAAGAGGATTTACTTTTTGTCTTGACGAGAGGCAGTCAAGTCCCTCTGTCGGAGGTAGGGGTGATCACATCACAACTGTGAGAGGGACATGCTGCTTTTTGCCGAGTGCAGACCAGACACACACATTCACCACAGACTTTGGCTCACATTCTTTTTTTTGAGAAAGTTCAATAATTTTGGCTGCGGCTGGAAAAAATCTGTTGTCTTCAAAAAATTATTGTAGGAGGAATTCTTTTTTTGAATTTTGATTTTGGATAACCACCTCAGGTAAGGAAGGAGGCTTTCTTTACTTTGCAAGTCAACCGACAGTAGGTTTCTTTGTAGTTTTGTAAGGGTAGACGGTGGTGGTGGTCGTCACATTTCACAATCCTTGATCTGTATTTCCTATTAAGAATCCTTATTCTAGACAGTTGAGGCAAGTTATCAACTGTGCCATATATCTTTGGGTAACTCAACCCTAGAAAGGAGTGTACAATTGAGTAGGATATTATTATTATAGTAGGTAGGAAGCATGTGACGACGACCGGCTGGCCAGAAGAGATTTAGATTTAGGTTTAGTCGTAAGGGATGGTGGGGATTCTGGTATTAATGTCTGTAATTTTGTTTTTTTCAGGAGAAAAGGAATTAGGTCAAGATGGCCCGGTATTACCAAAGACCGGAGAATGCGCTGAAGAAAGCGAATGGTGAGTGCACTACTTTAAATATGTTCTTTATGGTAGTTCTAATGACTCACTGGGGTTAATTTCTTTTTTCTAACAGAGTTTATTGAAGTCGGAAAGCCGAGCCGGGCATTGGACACGCTGTACGATGTCATTAAAGGGAAGAAGCATAGGGCGTTTAGTGAAAAGGTCATTGAACCCATCATGCTCAAGTATTTGGAACTTTGTGTGGAACTGAGGAAGCCCCATACAGCCAAAGAAGGGATGTACCAGTATCGTCTAATGTGTCAATCGGTAGGATTTGTATTTCACAATTCTTACTACATCTGTTAATTAATGTATGATTGTCTGATTGCAGGTCAATGTTGGACTACTTGAGAAGGTCATTCGTAGCTATATTCGTATGGCAGAAGAGAAAACTAACACCGCAAAGGAAGCTTTGAAGAAAGAAGTTGTTGAAACAGCAGATCAAGAGGCGATTGGGGAAGTTGATGATTTGGATAACTTGTCAATGCCTGAGATGACTTTGCTCAAGTAAGATTTCATTACTTTTTAAGTTTACTTTTGTACATTATTACGTTTTTAGCGTAATTACTGAAGAACAAGCCCAAGAACGCTCGGATCGAGCTGCTTTAATCCCTTGGGTAAAATTTCTGTGGGAATCTTACACCCAGTGTTTGGATTTGCTGAGGAATAATGCCAGATTGGAAACTTTGTATCACGACATTGCACAAATGGTAAATTATATTATTTTTTGCTGCTCAATAATAGTTTTGATTCTGATTTGTAATGATTAATTCTGTAGGCCTTCAAGTTCTGCCTAAGTTTCAATCGGAAGACGGAATTTCGAAAACTTTGTGAACGCCTTCGAAAACATTTTGACGACATTCTCGGCCGTCAAGGGTCTGCGATGAACATCATAGACTTTTCTTCTCCTGAAACCCAACAACTGAATATGGAAACCAGATTAAACCAACTAGACTCTGCCATTACTCTGGAATTGTGGCAAGAAGCGTATAAAGCTATTGAAGACATTCATCTTCTGATGAACCAGTCCAAGAAATTGCAAACGAGAATGATG
Organism: Isotomiella minor; assembly: GCA_034696445.1. Lineage (NCBI taxonomy): Eukaryota > Metazoa > Arthropoda > Collembola > Entomobryomorpha > Isotomidae > Isotomiella > Isotomiella minor. The sequence continues at coordinate 19,384 of JAQIWU010000512.1, forward strand.
GCCTACTATTATCAAAAGTTGTCTCTGGTCTTTTGGAAATCAGGAAATTTGCTATATCATGCGGCCACGCTCCTCAAGTATTACATGCTGTGTAAAGATATGAAGAGAAACATCTCCGCAGACGAACTCCTGAAGTAATTTCACTTTATTTACATAATTCTACAATTGTAGACCAAGTTAAGGCGTGTGTAAAAATTCTGAATTGTATGGTTTATAGAAATGCTTCCCAAGTGTCTCTTGCAACATTAGCTATTCCTTTCCCCGTGGCACATCCTGAATTTGAACGGTTCGTAGAAACTGACAAGGGAATGATGGAGAAGTCACAGAAACTGTCGATGTTGCTCTTCCTGCCACAACCGCCAACCCGAGCATCTTTAATCAAGGACTTGTTGCGACAAGGTGTTTTGAGCAGTTCTATCGCTCCATTAACAGAGTTGTATGAACTTTTGGAAACCCAATTCAACCCGTTGGACCTGTGTTCCCAAGTTCAGCAAACACTTGATAGTTTGAACACTTTCTCGGAGCACGATTACATTGGGCAGTATGTTGAACCTGTGCAACATGTTGCTTTGTCACGTTTGGTAAAGCAAATATCCCAGGTACGGTGTATTTCAATTTCAAAGTATTATGTCCATCACTAAATTGTTATGGGCGGCTTTAGGTGTATCAGAACATCGATTATGATCATCTCTTGCGAATCACCGTTTTTGCTGACCAAACTCGGTTGGAGCAGCTTTTGGTTGACTCAGTTCGATATAATGACATGCAGATCACCATTGATCATCGGACCAACTCCATTAAATTTGGCTCTTCCCTTGCTGAAGCTTCGAGAGAAGACATGCCTGAAGGTCCTCATTTGCAAGCCATGCCTTCTGAGGGTGTTCGATTGCAATTGGTTAATGTGGTCGAATATTTGTCTGAAGCAATTGAAGTCATTTCACCATTTCATGTTCAGGTAAAGCTATCATTAAGACTTAAAACTTAAGACTGCAATTCATTAACTTTGCCTTTGTTTGAATCATAGTCTGATGATGACGTGCTTCGTGAGAAGATTGTTAAACACTACTTACAGAACGAAAAGCAAAGTCACATTGCCTTACTCCAAAGACAAAAAATAATTGCTGACCGGCGAGAAGAGTTGGAGAGGTCTGCTGCGGACAAAGAAAATGAAGAGAAGTGGCGCAGTGAACAAATGGTGAAGCAACAACAACTTATCGAGGCTAAGCGTGTAGAAGCAGAACGGGAAGAACGTGAAAAGAACAAGCGAAATGCCGAGCTTAGAAAAATTAATGAAGGGCGTTTGAAAGAGCGACTTATGCAAATCAAAAATAGTCCGTTGGTCAAGGTTATACCTCGTTTGGAGGATGAGGATATGTCGCAAATGGATATTGAAACAGTTCTTCAGAAGCAACAAGAAGAAATGGCAAAAGAAGCAAAGGAACAACTGCTAAGATTAAAATCCCAAGAAAAGCGATTTGACCACTTCGAACGAGCAAAGCGAATTGAAGAAATTCCTGTCATTGTCAAGTACGTCGAGGAAAAGAAAGGCTCTGAGAAAGTGGAATGGGAGACCCATGAAGCCGAAAGGATTTGTCATTTGATTGAAGAAAGGAAAATAGCTGTAGCTACTCGTGATAGGATCAAACGAATGCGAGACGACAAAAATAAGTTCCTTTCGGACCTTCTTGAGTCCCGTCGGCATGTCTTTGTTGAGAAAGTGAAAAATTTCGAGGAAGAGCTAGCCAGAGTCAGAAACTTTAGATTGCAAAAACGAAAAGAGGAGCGAAAGGAAGACAGGCAAATGAGGTACCGTCAGCAAATAGAAGATGAAGAACGACGTAAACAGGATGAAATTAGGCGTGTTGAAGAAGAAAAGCAGCGCGAAGTTAGGGAAAAAATAGAAAAGGAATTGGAAGAAAGGAATCGCAAAACTTTTGAAATGCAACAGGCAAAAGAAAGGGAATTGGAACAACGAGATGATCGAGGAGATAGGAAAGTGCCTGGCACAACTCCCGCAGCGGGAATAGCAGCAGAAAAACCAGTTGCTGATGCATGGCGGCCGGCATCGAAAGGGACTGAACGGCAGCCGCCTACTGCTGCTGCTGCATCGGCATCGAGCACAGATGTTTATGTCCCTCGATGGAAAAAGAAACAAGTTGAATCTCAAGAAGACCTCGCACCCCGTGCAGAGAGGTCGGATGGATTCCGTCAACAACCACCCGACATGGAAAGACGCGATCGAGATCGAGATGAGAGGAAGTATCGAGAGCCAGAAAAGGAATGGGAACGACGAGAAGCGCCTAGGGACAGAAGAGAAAGGGACCAAGAGCCCGATTTTGATAATATCCGTGACCGAGGGGATCGAAAGGATTTAAGGCCTGCGGGGGGAGACAATCCAAGAACTCCAGGTCGTGGTGGTGGAATGGGGGGACGACCAGCGGAGAGGGTAAGTTCTTGTTCTATGTCTATGTATACATTGTTGTGTACAAGGACTAGGCGTAAACTTAACTTGTTGTTCTTACAGGGGGAAGATTCGTGGCGTGTCCAGGGTTCTCGCACTGGAGGGGACAGAGATAGAGATTCGACCATGTAAGCAACGATATCCTCTATTGTAGTTTTTACGGCAATAATCGCAACCAGCCCAATTCTTTAAAAAACGAATTTGTTCTTTATAGGAGAGGTGGTGGTGGTGGTCCTCGAAGAGGAGGTGAGATGAGAGACCGAGAAAGGGGAGATCGCGATGGAGCAGTCGACGATTTTAATTGGCGACAACCTGCTAAAAAAGAAGAAGCTCCTCCGACAAGGAACAAATAGGTTTTAAATTGTTGTTTGAAAATTATTCTTCAAAATGGTTTATTTATGGTAGGATATGTTACAATATACCTTCATACACAATTATTACTGTACGGCTACATTTTGATTTACCTATTTATGAATAAACCTTTAAAGAAATTAACTTCCTTGAGTTCTTTTCACAGACAACAGGATTGCTTTGTTTCATGTTCTCTTGAGAATACAGCACGTGACCTCGGTCTGTATCATTGTTCTCTTACCGGTATAAAACAAGTGGTTGGTAGAATCACGTTCTCTGCATCTGATACTTTTTATGTCGGGTTTCCTGTGGTGTGTGTGGACGAGGACCCGGGTTTTGCAATGACGTCAGAGGAGACTGGAGAAATCTCGGAGTAGAAACACTGTTGCTCGGCCGGATTGAATAAACGGAAAATTACAGGATTGGGGCCAAAAACACATTCCATTTTCTAATCTTGTCCTGCTAAATACGTTTTTAGCTATGCCTGCGTACCAGATCTGGTTCAAATGGCCCCAGTTACATTAGTCAGTTTGTGATGCGATGCAATTCGTAAGTATAGCGTCCACGCCACTAAGGGTCACATAAGCTATGCAATGATGCCTCCCCTAATGCAAAGTTTGGTATCATATCGCCACTATTGATGAGAAGCAAGGTGAAAATACACAGAAAGAAACCCATGACTTTCTCCAAAGAGAAAGTGTATAACCTTGAGGTGAAAGTGGATGAAACAGGGTATCTTGTGCATAATTTCCAGCATCTGTCAAACTTCCACTTGTTCCTGCGGAAGTCAAGTAGCGTCAGCGTCGAGTCCTTCATCTTTTTGAAAACCAATATTCCATCCAGCGAGACGGCATCATGTAAATATGGCGTATGATAAACTTACAGCGTACGTTACGCACGTGTACAAATCAGGCAAGGTAATTGCGCAACAGAGGTTCAATTTTGTTTGTTATAATTGTCTCTTTTACGATTCTTTAGCCCTATAGGATGCTGTATGTCCAGCGAGAGAAAATGGGATAGCTTCATGTTTTCATCGTGTCAATCCGATGGTGGGACTCAACATCGTATCATCTAACTTACTTACCGACTTGATGACCTGAGTGTCATACTCTGTCAGTATTTTTCATGAAACCCTTGTGCAGTCACTGTGATTGGCACTGGGTGTTCTATGGAGGGGTTGGGAGTGTGGTGGCAGTTCTGGTGGGGTACATGTTGCTGGACTGGGACCTGCTGGAAGGAGTTTCATGGAAAACTGTGGCTTTCTTTGTCTTATACACTGTGATTATATGCGTCTGTTTCGGCCATCAGCAAACTGCTGTCAATAATGCAGAGGGATCGTGGAAACCGAGTGGCTTGGCCCGACTGAGGAGTTATCTAACCTTTCTTCCAATCACGCACATCATTCAACATGGGGACGTTAAGGAGTCGGTGATGCAGGGCTTGTCTGACCCCCAGAAAAACCAACAGGCTGGAGACAATGAACTGTCAATTAGAATTAGTACACAGAAGGATTTTGCTATTGAATCTATTCTGAATGAGTACGTCACGCCATGGCACTCCAAAATGAGCAGCAATACTGCTTTCACTGAACAATGCAAGGGCATGCTGCTCTACACTTTCCAGGCACTTGGGGAAAAACTTCAGGAGGTAAGAGAGAAATTGCTTTTGATTTTTGCATTGTTGATAGATATTCTCTTTGGTATAATAAATTTTTTGATAAATACTCTCTTTGATAGGTTGACCGTAATGAAATTGCACAAGAAATCATTCAAACCGTACACTTGCACTGGAAGGAGTACTGTGATGCTACCTGTAAAAGCGCTTCCACCCACGAGGATATCATAAAATGCTTCAAGTAAATAACCTCAAATTAGCTTAGTTCACATTTTTCTGATAATGTTTTGTGCTGTGCCCTTGACAGATTCGTACACCCATACCTTCAAGACCAGCTCCAAGTGTCCCAGCGATATGAAAAGCTAGTAGAAACACTTCTGAGCCAATTGGAAATTCCGAATCTCGAGTCGCCCCTGTTACGCCAGTTCTTGACAGGGATAATCACCAAAAGCGTTGTAGTCTACTACGTCGACCAGTTATGTCAGCCATGCTGGATAAACAACAACTTGATACTGTTGCTGTCTTCACAGAGACTCTTGACTGAATTAGCAGGCTGCAGCAGTCAAACAAGTTCAGCCCCAGCCACGCCTCAACGTTCTCCAAAACCTGCATTGGGAGAAGGTTCTTCCAACGTCTCAACACCCACCACGAACGAAAATAGTGCTTCTATTGGAGGGACTCCTCCTCAGAGACATTTAGAGTCCACGGCACAGCGTGAAGCCCAGACTCGCTTTCTTTTCAGCAAAAAAGAAATTCAGCAGTTGCGTATAACCGAGGATAAAAGTTGTGGAGATGCGTCAGCAATCAAAACCAGTCTTTCCGCGTCCAACTCTGTCTCTTCAGCATTGGGCGGAGTATTTTCCACAACTACGTTGCCAATTGTTCCAAGCATCATCAACATTATGGACTTTGACCATGGATTGCCAGTCTCATCTGCTGTGCTGAAGAAAGATGGGACTGACATGTTCCATCCTACTGATGTGGAGATTCTGTCCCAATGCGTCACATCAGATAATGCGGAAGGGGACGCTGAATCGACTTCTGAACATGAGCGCCCGGACCCTTCAGCCAAACCGAGTGTCATTGCTTCCACTATTGGCAAGGGAGCTACTATCCCTGCGCACTACCATTCCTTCGAAGAAGTTAGTCAACGGAAGTCAAATCATCATCTGCTGGAAACGGGGACCCTTTCCGTAGACGAAGCACTTGAGAACATGAAGAAAAAGTTGGAGTTGCAGAAAGGCAAAGATGCTGACCCAAGCATTTCAACTGACAAAGAAGGTGATGTGAAAACCATAAGATCCCCTGTTTATGAGGAACCGGAGGACTTTGCCACCAGTATTGCTAAACTTCGTAACCTTTTGGAACAGAAGCAAAGTAGACAAACATTGCACAGCAAGTTTTTGGAAGACAAGCAGAAAAAGCAAAATCTCCAGAGCGAATGCAAGAAACAAGGAGTTTCTGATGACGAGCAACAGTCAATTACAAACGCCTCAAACGATACGAACCAGCAACCCGGCAGCGACTGGTATT
>JAQIWU010000513.1:0-25328 GCA_034696445.1 Isotomiella minor
CTTACCTCACGTTGCCCACGCCCCAAGTTTCCCTTCAATTCTTTCAGTTCCAGGTATATTTGCGTCTATTCCTGGAAAAGGTTAAATCCTTTGAAGAAAGGACACACTTATTGTGTATCATTACATACATACTTTGAACCCAGACTAAGCAACATAGCCAGGCCAAGGCCCATATTTAACATGGCATATCGAGCCTCTGCGTCCAACAACGTCTTCTTGGCTTGTGTGTTTAGGGATTGTAAGGCTACAAGATTCTATGCCCCTCGTCTTTGTCTTCTAACAAAGTGAGTGGGATAATGTGTCCCTCTTCTTGTATGAAAGTAAATTGCAACAAGCTGCTATAAAGCCATACAACTTGACATGGCACGGCATCAGTGCAAGTGCAGCGGACGACCGCATCACATCACACATTAGGCGTTGTCAAAAGTTTTTATCTCTATTCATCTCATCCTATAGAATTGTATTGTCTGTCATTGTTGTTTAGGAATTACAATTACTCAACCAACAACATCAGTCTTGAATTGAATGAGACAGACAAATTGATTGAGGGAAGACCTGATTTTGATTTGATTTTTTGATCGAGACGTTCATGTGTGTGGTTTGTGTCATCCAACTCTGTCTTATATTATTATCAATGAAGTGAAATGAGTGAAGTGAGACACTTTTTGTCACACTACTTGTAGCAGTTCAGATCAGGCAGAGTAATTTGCGAAAGGTATTTTTGCTTGACTAAAAGGATACATTCACTCCTGCTACTCTAAAGTAACTACAGAAATAGAATGTAAAAGTTGACTAATGGTTGCTTTTGTTGGACACTTTCAGCTCTTGACTTCTCTGGGGCCTAAGTTTCATTTTCATTTGTGCAGCTACAATCTCAACCCTTGCGTCAAGTCCCTCTGACCATTTTTCAAACATGGACATTGTGCAGTTACGGGAACAATTGTCCCATTTTGGACAAGAACATTTGCTTCAATTTTGGGACGGTCTTAATCCAGAAGAGAAGCAGGAGTTGTACAAAGACGTTGCAGAGTAAGACGTAAATCCTGGTTACATTGAATTGAGCTAACTATGATTTCATTCTCTCTAGGCTGAATTTGGACGAGGTGTCCAGGTACTTCAAAAATACTTTGCTGGAGGAAAATGGCAATGGGGCAAAACTTGACGACAGATTGCAACCAATCCCCTCAGAAATTCATGGAGCTGTTGTGCGTACCGATGCAGGGACTCTACAAGCGTATGAAGCCGAAGGTATACAAATCAATTCTTGCTTATGTTCTGCTGAAACCCGAAATTTCATGTTTGGCTTCACATTCGTCATACAAAAAAAGATAGAGATTTGCAATCTGATAAAATGGCCTTGCGAGATGACAGTTCACTACATAGTTTGCTTCCCAGACTAAGTGATCTTTGTTTTTCTTTACTTCATGACATCCATGCAGTAGTTGTCCAGTAGCTGCAAACTAGGAAGAAAATATTTCCTGCTATTTTTTACTCCCAACTCTTTTCTGCGAGCAATAATGGTACCTGCCTTGCTTCACTACCATTTCTGCTAAATAGACACGTTTGCATACCTGTGTACTTTTAAGAATTAATTGAGATATGCTGCATGCTTCTTTGCCTGTGAGTGAGGAGGAAGTTAAGTTTGTTGTCGCTTGTGCTGTTTGTTGGTGGAATGAGATAATTCTCATCAAGAAGTTGAAAAATGCCATTATGGTATGAATTTTTTATATATGTTTATTGTACTACGCAGGTTTGAGACTCGTTAGTCTTGGGAAAGTTGCGGTATTGCTATTGGCTGGTGGTCAAGGAACTCGTCTTGGAGTATCCTATCCTAAAGGCATGTACGATGTGGGGCTCCCATCGAGAAAAACACTTTATCAACTGCAAGCTGAGAGGATTTTGAGACTTGAACATCTCGGAGCATCCGCCAACAATGGACAAAGGGGCAGCGTTCCGTGGTAAGTGCATAATGCTTTCAATTTATGACTTGCAAAAGACTTTCTGTCGTTTATGCAACACGACAAAGACATGAGAAAACTTCTAAGAGAAAAGCCTCTGCCTATTGTATGAAATGGTATTGAAAGGGGCAATGTGACACCGCGTCTTCTTCAAGCATTCTAATGTTGACAGTTTTTGTCCCATCCGTTTACTAATCATGATGTCTAATTCCCCGCAGGTACATCATGACAAGTGAGCACACGAAGGAGCCCACTCTGGAGTTCTTTCGAAAGCACAGCCATTTCGGAATGAAGCCGGAGAATTTAGTGGTGTTCGAACAGGGGATGCTGCCAACATTCTCGAACGAGGGGAAAATAATCATGGAGAGCAAGCACAAGATTTTCAAAGCCCCTGGTGAGCACCCATTGTCCACACGGTTTTCGAATAAAGTTGACATGTTTGTGATGGGATATAGACGGGAATGGGGGCTTGTACCGAGCTTTGAGGGAGAAGGGGATTTTGGACGACATGCAGCAGAGGGGGATTGAGTACATCCATGTCTACTGTGTGGACAATATTCTCGTGAAAATGGCCGACCCCACGTTTATCGGCTACTGCTACTCGAAAGGAGCTGACTGCGGTGCCAAGGTATTCCCGTCGATTGAAATTACGCGAGGGTGGTGTTCAGGATGATAATTTGCATGCAGGTTGTAGAAAAAGCGTTTCCCACTGAAGCTGTTGGCGTGGTTTGCAAAGTTGACGGGCACTACCAGGTTGTCGAGTACTCGGAAATAACCCTCAAGACGGCTCAAAAGCGCAACCTTGATGGAAGACTGACCTTCAGCGCTGGAAGCATTTGCAACCACTTTTTCACCACAGAGTTCTTGCGAAGGGTGACAAAGTAAGTATTCCGCTTTCACCTATACTCCTCATTTCTCATTTGAATTGGTTTTACAGCGGACCTGAAAACGAGATGAAGCATCACATTGCAAAGAAGAAGATTCCATTCATCGACTCCACTGGCACCCTCGTCTCACCCGACCGTCCAAACGGAATAAAATTGGAAAAGTTTGTATTTGACGTGTTTCAATTTTCCAACAACTTTGTCGTGTGGGAGGTTCTTCGTGAGGATGAGTTCAGTCCTTTGAAGAATGCAGATGGGGCAGAGAAAGACACGCCAACCACTGCTCGTCATGCTTTGTACTCACTCCATCAACGTTACATTCTTTCCGCTGGTGGTCGTTTCATTGATGAGGCTGGAGAACCAATTCCTCTAATTCCAAGGTATTCCATTGCAACAAGTCACCATCTATTTCCAAGAAGCCAATTGTCCTTGTGTGAAGATCTAACATTGCATGCAAGCAAACTAACCAAAAACTTTTTTTTTGGCACAAAAACTTCTTCTTGCTTCATAAAATGCATGCATATGCACAATTTTTTTTGTTTTATAATTTTTGAACACGCTTGCTTTTTTTGTTTTTGTTTTAGTGTGTTAAATAACAACGCTATTCAGCTGGAAAACAACAACAACGAGATGTAAGTTTCCCAATTATAACAAAATCTCATCTTTCCCCTTATCAATTTTTTTAAAACAAACGTTTGATCCTTTGTTCTTTTTATTGAGCTAAAACCGTAGTGCACATCAATGTTCAATACTTTTTGATTTTTACGTTTTTTTCACTCAGTTTTCTTTGTCCTTGTGAGACTGGGTCGACTTGAGACAAAATTTCATGCATTCATTCCTTTGTTTACAGTCAAAAGTCCTGCTCAAGTTACAAGTCTCCGGTTGTGGTGGAAATATCGCCATTGGTTTCCTACGGCGGGGAGTATTTGGAGAGCCTTGTGAGAAATGTGGACTTTACACCCCCCATCCATTTGACTTCCGGAAAGGAGAGGGTCGTGCAGGCAAATGGAAACCACTCCTCTTAAAGAAACGGACGCGCATATACTTTTTTGATTCTTTTGAACCTCCTTGAATTCTTTCATCATCACCATCAATCGCTCTTGTGTGAAAGATGGACTGGAACGTGATTTTATTGACGATCATTCTCATTCATTCGATTTTTGCTATCATGCTACACACATACCTTACTTATTTTACATGATATGATCGCGATTATATACATTTTGTCTTTTACGCTGTCCTACAATCAATCAATCGTCATTCTCCAAATCTTTAGTTGTACATTATCCATTGATTGTCATATATAAACGTACAATTGTGACTAAGAATTGTGTCTGTATTTTAATTTCACATTCCCAAAAAGATTATTTTAAACTTTTATTTTGCAACATAGGAAAAGTGAAAAGTGGGAGACGAAATAACGATAAAAGAATAAGGAAAATAATGATAATACCTAATAATAATTGTGACTTGCAACCTTACGCAACTAAAACTATGCAAAATGAAACTACGTATCTAATGTAAGAAATAATGCATGTATTTTACAGTGTTTGTAATAATGTGATCGATTTTAATGTACAGGATTGATTATTTGTGGTACAATAAACTTTTCATGTCTTAAGAACCAAATTCCTCTGCTGAGCTTTTATTTTCCTGTGTCCATCCACCCAAAAGTCCACGCAGGTGTCCTCTTTTCTTCATTATTATTTACTTTGTTAATCTAAATACACGCATTTGCATACATCAATTTGCCTCATTTCTTTATTTTTGTCTCCTTCTTACCTTGGCCGGAGAAAGAAAGATGGTTGCATATTGATGATGAGGATGGTGATGATAAGGGCTGCATATATGCGAGACAAGGCAAAGATAGGTATGCATAATCTTATCATGTTGGATGTGGACATGTGTTCATTTGGTTTTGATGATTTGCATCCATTGGGTACCTCTGACCTGAAGTGATGCTTATGGAAATACGGGGCCATGTCTCCCACTCTCGTCTCAATGTCCTTAGCTATGGGTGAGTGAGTATGCATGGTGGTGCAAGCATCTTTCTTATGCTCTTTCTCATAATCTCTTATCGGGAATTTATTTTCCTCTATTTTTTCTCTACTTTAGAATGTAACGTGATGATTAAAGCTTCTCCATTATTATTATTGCATTGGGAGGAAATATGAATAATGGCAGACATGCCTGCGTGTTCAGCGTCAGACGTTTTATCTCTCTCACCTTCTTCTTCTTCTTTCTTAAATAATATAAACCCGTGTCTCCAGTCAACCCAGAAGTCAGTCGAGAGAAAGGAAGGCGATGGAACTTATCGACATTGGGTTTCTTGGCGGAGGAGGGGGAGGAGACGTGTCCTCCTCTTCAAATTCAATTTTCACAAGCTCCTTTTTAGACAATGACTTGGGCTTCTTGGTGAGTGTGGAGTGGTTCCTTTGTTGTTTTTTCACTTCAATCACCCACTAAAACATTCCTCCTCCTTTCAGGATTCTAGTGCGGACTCTTCGGACTTCAATAGCATTGTGTCGCCCTCAGAAGCATCGGGCGGTGTCGCGTGCGGGTCCTCTATTTGGGGAGAAGCCAGCAACAATGACAGTCAGCCCTCTCGGCTGCTGGCTGAGTATGAAAACCTTAACTTGGCGACATCACTTCTGCGCAACAATAATAACAATGGCGGAATTGGGACTTCCTCGATGTCTGATTTCGCTTCGACGAGCACGGGAACGGCGTCCTCGTCCCCCACATCATCCCTTCCAACCTTCAATCCCAACTCCTTGAAGTTGAACCCACAGGAATGCATTCAAATCATGCAGGTATGAATGAATAGATTACATCTTTATAAATAAGGACCTGGATTAATCAGCTTTGGCGTGTGTTTTGTGTAGTACTTGAGCAACAGCTTGGCGGAAGCCGACGAAACAAAGATTCCTCAGATCGTGACACTCATGCAGACCGTCCAAGGGCAGTTGATGCAGGAAATCCACTCTCCACTTGCGTATGGAATGAACTCCTGCATGAACATGACCAATGCGTCGTCTCCGTTAACCCCCAGTGGACTTTCATCATCATCACCACTGTCACCATCCATTACAACAGATTCTCCAGTTGAATTGGCTGCAATGCTACATAAAAATGTTGCTGGTTAGTTCGTTTTGTGTCAGTGATGATGGTCATATCTGTATGTACATTTTTGATTGTTTCACAGGAAGGGCGGACGCACCCTACACTTGGAGTGGACAGTTGCCTCCTCGGATCCTTAGAAATCCTGTGTATTCTCCAAAGGTATTGTGAGACAGCATGTTTTTTATTCTTATTGCTCAAGCATGAATTTAATTTGTCTTCGCAGGTATTTTTGGGTGGACTGCCCTACGACATAACGGAAATGGGATTGATTCAGGCTTTCAAGCCCTATGGAAATGTTCGCATTGAATGGCCCACCAAGGACGCCATCCCCCCACAGCGAAACGGCTTTGTCTACGTTATTTTCGAGAATGAGAAGCAGGTACGGTATTATCTCCAGACCCATCGGTAATACGGACTAAAGTGAACTCTTTGTGACTTGTTTGTTTCAGGTTAAGCTACTTTTGCAAAACTGTTTCTTGGACTACAGCAAAAGCACGACGGGTGATTGGTATTACAAACTGTCTTCACGGCGTCTTCGCGAGAAGGAAGTTCAAGTTATCCCATGGGCAATCTCAGACAGCAGTTACGTCAAATGTCAAGCGTCTAAAATTGACGGAAAAAGGACAATTTTTGTTGGAGCACTTCACGGCATGTTGAATGCCGAAGGACTTGCAAAGATTATGAATGACTTGTTTGGCGGCGTAATTTATGCTGGTGAGGAAAATATTTGTAAAAAATTAGTGGAAATTTGAAGTAACATTTTGTTTCTGTCTTCCAGGGATTGACACTGATCGTAACAAATACCCCATCGGATCTGGACGCGTGACCTTTAACAACGTTAAGTCTTACGTGAAGGCAATTTCCGCTGGCTTCGTGGAAATCAAGACCAAGTTCAGAAAGACCGTTCAAGTAGACCCGTACGTGGAAGATTCAATCTGCTCCAACTGCAACCTTCAACAAGGCCCTTACTTTTGTCGCGAGTGGTCATGCTTCAAATACTTCTGCCGCACATGCTATCAAAGTCGACACAACACGGAAGAGGGTCGCAACCACCGACCCATCATGAGAAACGCCAACAAACCTCAGAGCAGTCTGACTTCATCTGCGCCTTTTGCCCCGGTGAGGAATCGTAATAATTACAATCGCACCAGTAACAACAATGATCGCTCTGGATATTACCACAACAACAATTACAATCATCACAACAATCATCACAGCTACCCTCCAAACAACGACAGTGCCAATGGGAGTAGCAGCAATTACAACATTTGGAACTCTGGATGGCAGCAACAAGCTCAACAGTATCAATCCCAGAGTCAATATCAACAGTATCAAAACCAGAATCAATATCAACAATATCAAAGCCAGAGTCAATATCAACAGTATCATACTCAGTATCAAAACCTTAGTAAAACAATTAGTAAGTAAGTGTAGTCTTAGTAAGAAAACATAGCAAAACAAATGAATTATAAATATTGCAATAAAAATATTTTGACCTTTCTGTTCCTTTAAACTATAGCTTTCGGTTTTTCGTTTATTAAGCATTCAATCGTCTAGTCATCATCATCAGTTTCAATTCTTGCATATATTTAATGGATCCTCAAATTGTTCCGCAATTCACAATCAAGTTTCTCACATAGGAGACCCATTGACACCCCACCTCTAACCAAGAACCCATGCGATGGAACCCTTCTTTTCGTAGTGGTTGTCTTACATTTTCTGCGTTCAGCGAGGATGGAATTTTAAGATATGTGAAATTAAATTTTATGAACGGATTCCGGAAACAATCGTCTTGTGAATGGAGTTTGAGACAGGTTTCTTAAGAGGCCTAACTGTTGGAACTTTCAGATTGTTTCAACTATGCTTACATTGCACAGCAAACTAAACAAGCATTGTGTATCTAAAAATAGGGTAAGCCCCTTAATTTGGTACCAGTTTTGGATATATCCCTTCACGAAAAGCGTTAAAGTTAACAAAAACAATGTGTAGGTTGCTAAGAAGGTTCTCCGTCTTAATGTGCCCCGCAGTGTGTCAGTCCCATATCCAGTCTCCTTATCATCTCTCTTCATTCTTTGCTACTTTTAGAATTCTATTTATCTCTACATTTACTGACGTGACATTCAAAATAATTAAACCTTATCTTTTTTTAAGCTAAGAGGAATGACAGAAGAATAAGATTTTGCTACAATCTTCCAGCTACACGAACGCATCAGGGGACGCAGACAATCAATCTTGTCGGAGTCTCTTCTGAAATGAATCATGAGGATTCACAAGTAACACAATTTCATTATGAGCTTAGTTTACCAAAAGAGAGAACAGGAAAGAAAACATCTTTCGGGTTGGAGCCACCATCATTGGGACTTGATTTTTGTGGCTGATTGTAATCTGCACACATTTTGAAATTAAAAGTAAATTGCCAGAGTTACCACATTTATATGTCAACTCACGGTGCATGGAGTTTGCATCCACGGCTCACCGTCAATTTGCATTGGAAACCGTTTCTTGGTACGAATGACGACAGTGGAGCACTGGGCCAACCTTCGACCGGAGGATCGAAGCCCTGTTTTAACTTGCCCCATGTGCAAGCAGTCCTCCAAGCCGATTACTTCAATCAACCCATCGCCTATGTCTGCAGGGACACTCAAAGTTACAAAGAGGTATTGAGCAACCGGAGATATTTTTGTGAATTGCCTTGCGATGCTGTTAGCATTGTCATTGTTGTGGCGCTGATAGTTCCATCGTGTTTCTTTCGCAGTAGGCTTTTAAACTTGCGGCGAGAGAGACGGTCCCCCCACATATTAGTCCCACCATGGGTGTATGGAATGTTCATTATGGCAATCCCTTGAAGTGATGGGCCTTCGCTTAGCTCCAAAGACACCCCATCACACTGTATCAAGATAGACTTGTTATCCCAAGCATAAATACTTTAAGGTTTAGATGTGCTAACTTCAATTTCCACCTCCTGATGAAGGTTTTTGCAAGACGACGTGAATTGTTCCGTCATACCAAACTCAAAATACCACATTTTGTTCCGCAGTTGAGAAAAGAATTTCTGTGGATTTTTCTCTCGTTCGATATGGAATTTTACGCAGATTGCAGCATCCTATAATGGTCAAAAGTAAGAGAAGCCTTGTTTTCTGTAAGCGGTACTTACAACTCCAACGGAGAAATAGTTATTTATGAAACAGCACGGAACTGGATCCCCATCCTCCGAAGAAACCTCCTCAACAGTTATGTCCCATCGGTCCATCTTCCTCGTTGTGGACTTTTCAATTTTCTATTAAAAAAGAAATTTGGCAATGTGTTCCCTGAACCTAAGCATTGGTTTAAAACCTTCAAGATAGTTTTAATAGATTCTCCATGGTAGCCGTTGCCCCACTTCAGACATCTTGCTAAGTCATTTCCTGTCCCTAGTGGCATTACCGCGACAGGCGGAATAGTTTGATATTTTATTTTGTCTGTGCATAATTTGGAATTTTTGTGCTTTTATTCATGTTTATGCAAAGTCCATAAATGTGCCCTTACCCATACACTCAAGAAGCCATCCGACCTGAATGAAAATAGAATAAAAAACATTCATCTCAAAGTGCCCCTGACATACAAGTAGATTCCATACCGTGCCATCTCCTCCGCAGCAAATGATACGTAAATTTGGTACATCTTTGAACATTTGGAGTGGCTGGACAGGATCCACGGCAGTGATGTCGTAAACCTAAAATGTGCCCGTGTCACATCTACTACTTATTGTAATTGGAATTATGAATTTGTGAGGTCTACCTGACGTGGATTTAGAATGTATTTAAACTTTTGAAGAAGTTTACGACCGTGTTGTCCTCCACTTTTAGGGTTCACGAATACAAGCACAGGTCTCGAATCTTCAGGTGGGGTAATCTGAAATGATGTTGCAGCAGAACCGTTACGTGCTTCTACGGCTGTGTCAGAAGACCCTTTTGCTACGTCCAGAGAATCGCTTGCTATGTCCAGAGAATCGTTTGCTACGTCTGAAAGAACATCCAGAGGGACGTTTGCTGTATGTGGAGGAGTTTCATACCCCCCCTCCTTTGGTTGCTGTAGGGAAAGTAAAGAGGTTTTGCATCATTGCCTTGAGTATGGTCGCTTTGCTCCAATTAATTAATAGATAATACGCATTGCATCTCACTGTGCACAGCGTTAAATATGTTGTACAAAATGTGAAAAAGTGCAGTGACCTCATTTATCTCAATTTTGTACGATGGTCCTGGCACAGGTTCAGGTTGCTGTGTAGCATTTGGGGGTTCAGTGGTGGCAGGCTCCTCTGCAGGTCCAGTTGAACGTCCTTCCCCACGAGTGAAAGAGCGTTGACGGTCAAGCACCACCGGGCAGATGCATGTTGGAGGTATAATTTGCGCTCTCAATTCTCCCAAATCGCATTCTGGGTTGACTTGTGCAGCACAGTGGTTGTGAAGCTGTAAAAGATGAGAGAAGCGAACCGTTGTTTAATGTGTCACTTCCTCCTACCACCGGCTTTCTCCTCTCTCCCTTCCTGCCTTCCATCCTCTCCCTCTCCCTCTGACTTTCTCTCATTTCGCTTACCCTCATTTGGCACCAGCGACAGCGGAGTCCAGTCATTCCATTGCTTTTTATCTTCTTCTTGCATTTGGAGCACTTCCCATGGCAATTACCCTCCACCCAATGGTGGGTCATAACCTAGATATACACACCATGGAAGTAAATGTCGCGTTAAGATGTTACCTCTAGACACACGCACTCCGTTAAAGGCATTAAGATTCTACATCATCAAGTCCACACATGGAACTCTCTGTATAACAGTAACTACACTAAGTAGTGTCAGAGATATTACTTCATGGGGCGAGGACAAATGACAGCTACATTTCCCCGTTGCCTCCCGCTATACTATTATGATGTATTATGGAAGTCAGTATGGAATTGAACCCAGCATAACTGCTTGGTGGGAGGATCGATTAGACTCATTGTCAGAGCAGCACATACAACTTTCATTGGATATAAAACATAGATAGACATCACTGGTATAATAACAATAATTGTGCAAATAATATAAAAATGGTGTCTAGCAGAAGAGACTTAAACGAGGTGTGCAAGGGGGGTATTTACACTGTCGGATCGCAAGTCCATCATCATCATCATCTTCGCAATCAGAAACTATATTTTACCTAACTGCACTGTAGTCAACCAAAGGGCAGTAGTAGTTGTCTAACCTAGGTATTATTTTTAGATAGACGCAGAGAGGCATGGAGATTTACAGGAGTGAAATCGTATCAACTGCAAATGAAATGAGAGCAGTAGTGAAAGTATCTATGATTTTCGATTGCATTGCATCCCTCTTCCAGTGAAAGTGTTGGAACGAATGTAAGGCCATGCACTGTTAAGGCTAGCAGAAGAAGGGAAAATAAAGTGGAAGGCAATAGCGACTATAATGCCGACAAATGTTTCCTGTGGTGGTGGGCGTAACATATCAATTTTGTGGAGCCATCAAAATGATGTAGATTGAAGAGAAGACATGTACGTGTATAAGACTCACGTACATCCATGCCTATCATTATAATCCTATCGCCATTCTCCGATGAATGCTATAAAATAAATAAGTAGCTTGAAGGCTTGGAGGTTTCATCTAGAGTCATCCCCATATTTGTAGATTGAGAGAAAGTAAATCGTCGATATTTCATCTCGGATCTTTGACATTTTGACATTTGTGCTGGTACTCCTACAATTTGCATCATTTCGACTCCTCCTATTCCTTTTAACATGGCATGTTCCAATAGTTGGTGTTTAATGTTGGATTCAGGAGATTCAATTATCGAGAAAAAAAGTTGTCCCACAAATGCATGCTAGCATCATATTTTAGCAATTGATTTAGCATGCAAAGAGGTTGATGAGGCATACCTGTGGCGTCTTGGTGGACTTGACGTACGTGGTGATACAACTGGCTGGGGCTCGTTGCACACATCGCTCATGGACCGTGTACTTGCAAACTGTTTTGTGAGGGTAGATAATAAAATAAAATGGAATTACTAAATGCACTTCGCCGGAGGAGGAGAAATTAGATTAGTATCTCAGAGTAAAAGCATAAAGTGGTAAAATGAGTGCAGAGCTATGCTTGTTGGAAGTATTTTATTGCTGCTGGACGAGAGAGTGTTCATGAAATTTATGCACTTACGGACGCATGATAGGCCTTTCTTCCCCAAGCCTACCAATTTGGTGGAACAGAGATTGCAGTAGGCTGGTTTCCTAAAGTGCCTCAGTTTCCACAAATGATTGCCATCTTTCACATTCTTTTAAGCAAGGTTCGAGAGTCAGACAGGACATTTCAAGCGTGTGAAGGAAACTCACTTGATCTAGACCCAGTAGGACCAGCAATGGAACGGTTGTCAACCCACCTAGTATATGTGTACAAATTTTCAGCTTTTCTTCCGATTCGTAACTATCATAGGTTATTATTTCTGCCCTAAAAGCGTCTCCACTAACCTCGTATCCACTCATCTAGAGAAACCGTCCCATCGGAATCATAGTCAATCTCTCGCATCATCTCCTCCAAAATCTATGAGACATCATGAATGCATGCCTGCCTTAATTACTTCCACATTTGCTTAAATATCTACAAGTTTTATTATTGTTACGCACCGGCTTCAATTCCGTCACGTCCCAGCCCAAATACTCGGCCACCTTCATCATTTGATTCACTATGCAAGCCAGTTCCTATACCCGAACAAGGAGAAAGTTATATGCACAAATGGAGAGAATATTATGAGACTCAAGCTAAATAGAGTCATGTCTTACATTTGTGTCCAGAACTCCATTTCCATCCGTGTCGTACAAACGGAACATGACTGAGTGAATAGGAACCTCGCATTGAATTGTAATTGAGCACATAAAGTACAAGAAGAAAAGAACACTTACACTCCAATTTATCCTCAGCACGCCCAGCCTCCATTAAGGACAGGTAGCAAACAGCATCCTTCAGAGACACCGTGGCTGAAGTCACATCAATATGTTGGAAGCTGCTTGAGGCCTTGGTATCTGAGCCGAGAGTAATATAATCGTATTCATAGTACATAGTAAAAGACGCATCTATGCCTGCAGACACGACTTTCTCCATTTCATAAGACTTGAAAACTAATTAAACCCTTGTTTACGACATGAGTAATCCAAGCAAAAAGGAAAGTTGTCAAGTTGAAAAATACTTTATGCAATTAACAATTTTTCTTCATGCCCATGACCAGCCAATTTACTTATACAACCCCTTAATAGGATGATCTGATATATCAGACGACCGTGCTAAAGATATATTACACTGCAGTAATCGATTTGAATTAGATTTTGTATGTCTAAGTACAGACGTTGGTACAGTTTCTTCGTTTTTTTCAAAAAATGAATGAACTTTCACCTTCTTCAAGAAAACCATTACCTGCACCATGGCAAAAATTGAACCTCATTCTCTCACATAATCTGAAAAGACTGCTTTCTGTCGTCTAAACTTTCACCTTGCTGTGTTTCAAGCTGGTGGCATCTTTAAGTTTCACTGCAAATTTGAGGATATTCAACTACAAAAATTGAAAGTGGTCTACGACGATAAGGCATTGGACTTTACATGAAAGGGAAGATCCAATTTAATTCTATATACCTGTAATGTAAGTAATTTCAAAGTCAGTTGTACTTCAAGTAGTTCCGTTTCTTCAAATCTCATTTCACTGACTCTCTTTGCAAACCAATCTTCTCAACTCTTGACTGTTTTTGATCTCAGGAAATTAGTCTATCAAATCAGTCTCAACTGAACCTGAATCAGTCAGACTGTCAAACGACAAAACATAAAAGAGGAAGGAGGGATAGATCAAGGACAACCCCTCAAGAAATAAGGTCCTCATGTTTATCCTTCTTTGCAATAACTCAATTAGTTGTTCAATTTTAATGGTTCATTGCGAAAAGTAATTTATCATTAGGAAACTGTACTTATGAAACATCGATCTCCTTTAGTCTAAATTCTTAACCTTGTGCATCCGTATTTCTAGCTTCTTGTTGAATAGAGTGAATTGGATTAGAATTAATAGCGACAACGACGATAACAATTAAGCTGTCAGTAGTTCACATCCGTGTAGTACCTACTCTCTCGCTAATTTATCAAGTCGACCATGTTTTTCTTTGCTCATCGATTTTATGCCGTTTTCACATTTGCACTCTTCTTGTATTGCAATTTCAATTTTATTCTGAACAAAGAAGCACAGTGTGAAAGAGAAAGTATCAATTCATTTTCATCTCAACTCTCAATTGCAGAAACAAAGGGATTAGAATGATGTTGAGATGAGAAGAAGGGTGGAATTGAGAAAGATCAAAGTGCGTTGTTATTTCTTAAAGCAAAGAATAATTACACGGTCTCGGGTCTCGACCATTTTAACCCCCATAATAAAGATTGTCTAATGACGTCAGTTCACCAAGCCGTCATCGACAAGACGCACGTACTTCCATGGATGCATACTTACAAAGGAAAGCGGACATATCTAATTCACCGGGCGAAAGTTAATGTACCTGAATTGGCAAAATTTCCTCGACGACGGCCGATATGAAATCTTGCTGCGAGTTCATGCAGTCTCTCCATCAGACCGTGATGATGATGGTGATCCTTTTCCGGTTCATTCAATGGAGTTGCTTGAACAGCCCCTTTGGATGGTGATGACAATTGACCAGGGATGTTTGGAGAACCAGCATTTGTTGGTGTAACAGAGGCTGCTGTTTGGTTGCCAGCAAGAGCGACATCCTAAGAAATGTGAGAAAAATGTATGAAAGATTGGGCTCTAAAGAAAGAGGGCAAGCGCCTGGGGTACATTGAGATTTGCCAAATTCATTCGCTGCCAAGGGTATACTTTTTGCCTCTTAAGGAAACTCTCTTTACCTTTGGTGATTTCCCTTCGGCATTTGCTGTAGCAGCAGCAGGCGATGGATTTCTACCGGCGGGTGTTCTTTTGACAAATGAGAGGAACAAGTGTCGGCACAGTTCCTCCGGTGCTTCCATTTGAATATAAGTATCCATGAATAACTTGAAACCATTGTAGTCCACATCCTGAATGTAAAAGAAATATTTATTCGAGCAAATTAAATTGACAACTAGAATCTTCTGCCTCCCTCTTCATATACTCCATTAACTTCAACTTCATCCGGCAGCAGTTCTTTTAAGTCAGTGAAGGACTGTATACAAATTTACAAAGAATGGGCTCCTGGGATAAAGTTTTAATGATTCATTTTCATCGCAATTATAAAAAGGTGAAAGTTGAAAGCAACAACGTTCTTCAGTTTTCATGGTTGGTCTGAGTCACTCAAATAAAGCCGTTGTTGTCAAAAGTTTGTGCATGACAAAAGTTGTTCCTGTATAAGGAAGGTGTTTTCTGTGGTGCAATGTCGCAAAATGTCAAAAACCACTGCTGCCGGAAGAAATTGTATATTTGCCATATAATTACTCCAGTGCTAACTTAATTTGCTAGGATTTGCATTCTAGATTGGATTTAATTCAACAATACTTATTCAAAACCTTTAGGGGCAATAAGACACGGTTGGTGCTGATTGGAACTATTGTTAGTATAAAGACTTAAGGTTTCCAGGGCAACTTACCCCGTCGGATTGGTATTTTGACAACTTTCCCTTAGGTTTGAATTCCACGTCAATAAATTCCTGCAATTTCCTGTTTGAATCTGCAATTACAAGTAGAAATGATTAGAATCCCAACTAAACAATGAATTTCATCGTATAAGGATGTGA
This sequence comes from Isotomiella minor, assembly GCA_034696445.1. Classification (NCBI taxonomy): domain Eukaryota; kingdom Metazoa; phylum Arthropoda; class Collembola; order Entomobryomorpha; family Isotomidae; genus Isotomiella; species Isotomiella minor. The sequence continues at coordinate 15,728 of JAQIWU010000513.1, forward strand.
CGTGAAGAATGATGATGATGTCATGCAATTATTCGTCGGTAATAAATGAAATGCAGCAATTCTTCCTCCTATTATTGCCGTATTAAATTAAATGTGTAAACTTTTTCAAGAGGATGGTGGGTGAAGAGAATTATTGCTTGACTTTATGACAAAAGCCAACCTTGCACAAAACTACTTTCCCAACCAGATGCTTCTCACACAGTAGTTGATGCTTAAAATATTGAAGGCGGTCGTGAAAGTCGGATAATAATTGAGGATTATATTTTCTTTCTGTTCGTCACGATCATCATCAAAACCATCAGTGCCATTTATTTCTTTTCAGCTCCGACTGTTAAATTGTAGACGGTTGATTTTGAACCGAGGTTGGCCCACAAAATCTGCAAGCAGAGTAAACCAATATCGAAATGACGGCAATCCTAGATGTCTACTCCCTTATATCTGTTAATTATTAGTAGTATGCTGGCTGTTAAAGTTACATTGCATCGACGAAGGTTTCTCCTGACGTCAATTGGTTTGAATTCAAATCAAAGGGGGAAAAAGATTTCAATAAAAAGGACAATTATATATATATTATAGCTCGTGCGAGGTTTTTCACAAAAGGAATGTACTTCCTTAGAGACTCACTCAAGTGAAAGCAAGCAAACTATATATACATAAGTATGTAGGTACTCTGAGGTGTTGAAAAGTTTGGTCGCCTAAATTTAGAAATTAATGTCCTTCGCATGCAATTACTGCTGTAAATGTCAGTCATCGTAGCGATGATGCTCCTGCAGAATTCTGCAAATGAGTCAGTGAGATATAAATCAATCATTTCTCAGTGGAATCTTTGTAGCCCTTCTTGCCATGAAAAGTGTGAAAGGTCCCGAAACGTATTTGGGGATTTGAACAAGGCCTGTCAGCGCCTCTTTTTTGAATATCAAAGAATTAAAAGTTGTGGTCAAGTACAAACAATAATATGGTCTCTGGATCTGTGGTCCCTTACTTTTACCTCATACATCGGCAGTACATGCCTTCAACTACGGGTTTCACTGTCACAGGAAAAATTAATTTCCTCACAGAATCACGTGGTCTCACAAAAATACATCTCCTCATTTCATTTTCACGTAAGCGCAAGGATGACCCAGGAACCTATTAAATTTAATCTTTTCCACAGTTTGACGAAAAAACCATTGTCAGTGCCAGTCCAGTATGATTAGTGCTATAACCAAAAGGGTTTTGCGAAATTTGTTTTTTCTTGTCAACTTTACAAAGCTTTAGAGAAAACTGCTTTTTGTTTTGGACGCACAAGTTGGGTTAAAAAGAGGTGTAAATCTTCAAGGACTTAAAGGCATAAATGCTAAATGACAGTGCGACAGTAATCTTTCAGAGTGAAAGTCAATAAAATACCAATTCAACGACAGATTGCATTAAATAGCCTCATTCTCTGACGTCAGTGGAGACCTATTCTCTAACTAAAACTAAAATATTCAATTCACAGTAGCTCAACAGGATTTAGCACTGGCTAAATCGTACTGTCACGATACAACGATAAATCCCACAGAAGGTCAAGCCCAAGCACTTAAATTTTAGGATTTGAAAACTTCTGTGTCTAAATCCCGTGTGACAGAGTCTTTGTGTGAAGGCAAGGCGTCATGTCACATCACAGCCATTGGGGCAACCTGACCCTGTTAATTTCCTACTCCTCCCAATTCAAGCATGAAATTAGGAAAGGATTAAAAAAGGAACATGCACTGTTCTGTGAGAGATGGATCAAGGATAAATGGGGTGAATTTAATAGGATGCAATTAGACTACACTAAAATGCATACCTTACTTTTTACTTTCACCATCGCTTTAGGTGATTGGGGCTTTAGGGATTTTCAGAAACACCACTTGTCACCTACGTTACTTAGGTTGAATTACGATATCACACATCATATTACACTACCCCACCACACCCATTCATTCTCTTACACGATCGTAGTCTCAAGTGTGATAATGATTTCTATAAGTACCTGATGGTAAGACATTGACGACCTTCATATTGTTGCATTAAATCTAACTCGTTTTTTCCCCTTGGACCATTATTCTTTAGTCGCAGTCATGCACAACAGAAAAGGGTTGGAGAAATTCTTCCCCTCTCAAATTAAATAAATACGCACTTACGGATGAACCACACTTATCACTCATGTCACTTCATACGTAAAGTCTCATTTGCCTATATCCTTCCCTTTCACCCATCATTTCTCCAGAGTCCTACTTCAACATAAGTAATCTTTATCCAGCTTGACATTCCAATGAAAAACGTCATTCAATTTTACTTTGGCCACCATTAATGTAAGCGGGATTTCTAGGAACCCATTAAGAAATATGCCTGACGAAGAATAAGGTCATTTCATCACAGTTCATCAGTCAACACAATATAACCGCCCCGGCATGTCACTTTCACTCTCATGCTTAACATTTGACTCTCATTGCATCTATCAACGACACTTGAAACATGACACTATTTACGAAGAATGGCATGGTGAATGCATAAAAATATATACCACTTGAAAACACAATACAAATTCAAAAAAGCCGAATACTGACAAATTAAGTGATAAACACTAAAGGAACTTTAATGAATGATGGATATGAATACAGTGAATGAACGACTTGGATTGAGTTGAGTTTATGTGTTAAACCGTAGTATAATGCCGATGCTAATAATGATTTTGAGCCTGACAGAAGAGTTAGATTTCCTGGAAATCTCATCATTCGCTCTTTCTCCGAACATCGAGGAAGTATTTAAGCAGTCGTGGAGCACGGCGAGTTAAAGTTGAGTGTTGAAGTAATAATGCAGTGTACCGTGAAGTAAAGCAATGAGATGAAATGAAAGCAGTAAAGCGAGGAAGTAACTTCCATCAATCAGTCAACTGTGGAAGGAAATGAATAAAGACTCACACACAGGAACAGGGATGGATGTAATGAAAAAATTACGACATTTTTTGTGCAATTCAAAAGATGAAGTTTAAAAGAAAGCCAAACAATGTTGCCCTGACTTGCACGTCCTTCTGCCCTGTCTTTTGTACAAAAATGATCTCTATATGTCCACTCCACACAAACTGAACTGAAGGGACTGAAATGGATCTAGTCTGTTTTCATTCATGCATGTGGTTGAATGGCCGCCATAGTAAAGGCAGTAAAATGAAGGAGGTCAATTGGAATGAACTTACATGTTGTTATATCCTGGAGTTGTTGGAACTCTTCCGGTGAAAGTTTTTCCCATCGGAAAGCCATTCTTCCTCCTCCTCCTCTACTTCTTTTCCTTCTTTGTCTTCTTCAGCTGAACAGACTAGACTTGATTCATAGTCCCAATTTTACTAGCAGTGTCATTATGTGTTTCTTCAGTAGTCTGTCTATCATTATCAGATTAGAACTATTCCCAATTGAGTCAGTGACCTTCTTCCTCCCCTCCTGAACCTTCTATCTTATTACAACAAAGAGGCATCAGTAATTCGAAATTCGACTGTGGAAAGGTAGGATGCACTTACACAAGTAAGGGACGCCTGAGTCTCTGTGGAGAAAGTGGTGAGGATGAGACAAGTCCTTCGTGTGGATGGGAGGAAGGCGAAGTGACAAATGAAACGTGATGGAAATCTCTGGGTGACAGAAAAGCCAAGCAAAACAGACACTGCTTTGACCGTGAAGAATGAGATGTGATGAGAATTTTCTCAACCAGATTTTAAGAGAGAGAGAGAGAGACAGAGAGAGACTGAATGTGAGACTGCTACAATGGTTTTGTGAGGAAGGAAAGGAAAGTATCGGAAAGCACATGGAAGAAAATTGCACTGAGTTGACTTTTAAGGAAGATCTGTCGGCGCAAGGAAGCAGCCAACTTCTCCTCCTCTTTCCTTTCTTTCCCCGATTTCTTAACACTTAAAAACCCGTCTCATCTTCTCTCAACATGAAGCTATCTGTCTCAACCATGTACACTCGTCTCTAGATCCGCGTCCTATTCTTTCTCTCGCCTTCATCCTGGTGGTAGCAAAGGCGTTTTATTGGAGTGAAAATATGTACTTGTTTGCCTCTGGTCGTGTGTAATGGAACTTAACTTCAATCTGCTCGCATTTGTTCCGTTTAGTTTAGTTTGGTTTGTGTAGAGACTCCTTGTTTCTTTTCATGACATGAACGAGATTGTGTGTAGATGCAATGAAAAACGATGATTCGATGCTCACTCATTTCATCCTTCTGGCCTTTCCTTCCTTCTGGATGCAGAGGGATGATGATGTGGAGAAAAATAAGAAAACTTTTACCACTAAACTTGCAGCATAATGCAAGTGGATCAAGGCATATGCAGAGCAGACCACTCGCTGAAGAAGGAAGAATATTAGATATTTCACTGCCGGGCATCCAACCTATCTCTTTACGTCATGTCATGCTTGTCAAATTCATTGTACTTTCCCTTTAATTGAAGACGCTGCTCTCCCATTCCCCTATCTTTACTTTCTCCAGCAGCAACTTTCTCTGGTCTGTTTTCTCTTCTTTTTGTTTTTCATTGCATCCATGTAAGGAGAAAGCACCTCATCTGCGTAAGTTATATCCATGTCTCACTCCCTACCTCCTGTTTCTTCTTGAAGGACAATGAGGACTCAAACGTGATGCAGGATTGCATCCATCCCTCATGATAACATTCACAAATAAACATCAACTTTCAGCTACTTATCCTTAAACTGACGTATTCAAATCATAGCAATCAGATAAGAAGTCAACCAAGTAGAAAGCACAATTAAGGTACTAACAGCAAAGTGGAGGGTGTATACAATGCACGGAAGTTGATTATATGAATAAGCATACAATGGGTTTCTCAAAATAAAGAAGCATGTGATTTGTAGTTGACATCGATGTGACGTGAGATTTTAATTCTTTTTAACTGCGTAAAAACCAGATGGAAAATGGTAATGGAAATGTTCTGCGTCAGTGGTGTAATGGATTTGGTGTCCACAGGGATTTTTTGAGACAATGCATTTTATTTTATGAAAGCTTCAAGCTTCCCAAGAACTTCGCTGGAATCGTAAGCGCTGTTACAGTTGAAAGTTTCTTTTCAGCTAATGAGAACAATCAAGAAAAAGAATAGCTGAGCTGTAGTGATCATGCAGACGAGAATGTGGATTAGCATTTTGTCAGCTCAACTATGAGCAGGGTAGAATGGGACGAAGAAAGCGGATTTGGACACATGATTTCAGCAGTTGCATGCCCAATAATAATAAACAAAGCATAAGGATACATGCTGCGCTCTGAAATTGGAGTGTTGACGGAAGTAAACTATTTTGTGACGAGTTTGTTGAGCATAAAGGCTGCCAGTTTCGCGAAAAATATTACCAACATTGCTATAATCGCACGTTCTGAGGTGACGTGATGACCTTTCGTAAATTGTGTTAATTGCTATTTTATGGACTGAGAATGAAAGGAAGAATCTACTACTTGAACTTGTGAGGCTGAAACTGCGTTACATCGCGTCCTTGACTGGAGGACTAGACAAAGAATGTGAAGGGGAAACGTAAAGAGTAATGGAATAGGCTCGGGGTAAAGCTGGACAAGAACAAAAGCCCAGGTCTTCTCATAATAATTTGCAAGCAAATTGTCTTGTGGGTCCACAGTGTATTGTAAACACGACAAAGATTCGCATTATTAAAAGCATTACTTATTTTTTATAACCGTAAATCATACTTTTACTGGTCCAATGAATTACTGTCACAGTTTTATTACAATTACGTCTTGAAAAGAATTCAAAATCCAAATGAGAAACATGTGCCTCGAACACACTGCTTTTGTAAATAGCTTTGATTTATGCCATTAGGTTAAACAGTCTTCTTTCGGGCGATGGGTCGAGGGGATAAGGAGGAGGACGTCTGTATGAGAGAACGTCAAGTCGTAAAGAAGGAGGATTGGGTGGCAAAATGAAATGTGGGAGGTAGAATTTTACGTTTGCGTTTAAAAGTTTTAAAACTATAAGAGAGTAGTTTGGAGCAACTGGGGGGGAATAATAACATGCTAATAATTGGCTATTTTCTCGGCGTGTTACTAGCGTATTATTGTGAAATAAACCCAGACTTGGTACGTATATACTCCCAAAGTTAGATCTTCTGTACCCACATGTCCTGCTCATGGCATAGTTCCAAACTCCATAAATACACAAAATCAAAGAAAAACACAAGAAAGAGTGATGTGATGTATTGTATATTGGTAAAAACTTGAAATAATGAAAGCTCCTCACTAACTCATTTTTTGTGTAGCATGGCATGAAGAGTAAAAGTGTTACCTGCGGTTTTAGTTTGTCTCGACAATCAATTCAATTATGCCAAATAGAATAATAGGCTAAGGTGTACCCAATTCAAGAAAGATTTAATACAAGTCATTGCAAATCCACATGCAAATCGTATTACTGGACAACCACATTCCTTTATATTAGCAGAAGACAATTATTTCTTTTACGAATAATGGAACTATACCTGATTGGTACTACTTTCTACATGTATTCATGTTTCTTTCACCACAAAATTGTGGTGGAAGGTGTCCATACATGCAACTTATTCTGCAAACTGACAGTAAATAGTGCACCATACAAGCTAATGAAGAAGAGAAAGTTAACAATATTTTAAATCATAGAAGTGAGGTTCATGTCTAGTCCAGCCTTATTGAGTCTAGTCTTCTTCTTCTTCTCTTCTTTTTCTTCTGAAAGACTGATCAGATCAAACAAGTTGCTGCACAAACTTTCATTTTGTGGAAAGCGGTAGGATGAAAAAATTGGGTGTGAGCTAATAACTTAGCTTATCAAGACTAGTGACAAATATCGGTATATTTGTATACGGACAAACAAAGTACAAAATATACACCGCTTTACATTTCATACTCCTTTAAATTACTTGTCTCAAAGAATAAGGGCTCTCTGTTTTGCGAGGAAAAGTCCACCCCACTGCTGCTGCGTCCTCGTTTCCCAAACCTGTCCGGGCGAGAAAGAGGCAATTAGAATTAGTAATACATATCTAATTACCACCCACTGGAAAGGCTAGTCGCATACCTGTTTCGATTATGGAATGTGTAGTACTTGCCCAATGACTCTAGATAGGTCTTAATTTGGTCTGGAGACTGAAATAGTCGAGGCCTGGGAGGTTTACCGTCCATCTCAATGCTAGAAAACATTGGCAATTCTCCATCGGACAACATGGCTGTAGCTGCAACAGGCAACCCTGCCTCCGCCATTGACGTTCCAAACAAAAAAAGTAGAATGGGACACATTGCGCCAACCCTCATTCTTTCTCCCGCAATGCAAAACGCAAAATCAATCAAATACCTAACTTTCCTTTTTCGAAGGGACTGATTTTCTGCTGTTGTTAAAAACTACTGATTAAAAACAAAGGAAAAGAAAGTGGAAGAAGTATGGAATTTATATGTAATGATCCAGGAACCTCAATTGTGTACTTTTTTGCGATATGAAATTTCTATTGCTTTCTCCAAAAGTTCGTGTTCGTCGTTGCCTGTCTGACTTGAAGTAAATCGTCATTTCCACCTCCACCCTTTTATATTCTAGCAGATGTATGTAGGTGACGAAACTCCAACTGGTGGCAGTCAACTTGTCTTCCGTCGTTACGTCTTGTGAGGCCGTCAATACAGCGCTGCATTCCATGCATGTCAAGTAACAAAATTACGAAAGTGGTGGGTTGATCAGTGGATAAAAGGCTTTGAAGGGATAAAACCCATCGGGTTGTCACCACAACTTTGAAGATACTTTTTTAGATGGACGTCTTTTAGAAAAGTTGGAGGAGTTGGGTTGGAGAAAGTAAAAGCAAGCAAGACGAGAGAGAGGTGCCAGAGGTCGTTTTGGAAAGTACTCCTACTGAATGTGACACGTTCTAACGTAAGAGCAATATTTAGAGTGTCTGGAAGAAGGCTAGATTCTAATACGTTTAGACTAAATTTTTGTGTTACGCGTCATGTTTCAAGATATCAATGAGGAAGGATTTCAATTGGTATAGAAGCACACTGATAGTGTGGGTGGGCGAAAAGGTATAAAATCCATCAGTATCAATTCAAGTCACCAACCCTTACCTTTCCATACACAACACTGGAGCCCAGAAATCTTAATGATTTCTTTAAGTATACTGAAATTGTTTGTATATATGAATTATGTATTAATATGAAATCCAGGCTCTGTTCCAAATTCCATTTCGTATCTTGTGACCCGTCTCAATTTGCATGTAATGAATGCCATTTCCCTTATTTCATGAAACTCTACCATACCATCGTATTGCTCTCACTGTGGACAGCATTTTCATAGTGCCGGAAGGGAAGACTTAAACAATGATTGATTTTTCTTGTCCATTGGTTGTGGGGAAACGTGAGAATCTTCAGTCTGGAGGTAGTAATTCCCTGTGTGGGACCTCAATAGTGGTAATTTCTTGACTCATCTTGGTCAAAGATTGACTGCCTTTGTGGTTCGTACTTTGACGCAAAAACTTAATTAGAGTCTTACGATGAGCAATTACTGTTCGACTTCAATAAGCCTATCCATCACTCATGAGTCATGACTTCATGATGCACAGGTATTTATTTGTACCCCAAAAAAGGATTAAAAGAACTGACAGAAAGATCATCAAAGTCGCAACAAAATTAATTGGATTCTTTGATGCTCTTTTGTTGTACTATGCATCTTTCACATTAAAGTCATGTCGTCAATAGCTTAAACTCGAAACAAAAGTTGGGTGAAATGAAATGGAATCTTTTGAAGTAATCGTGATCATGATACGTGTCTGCTTTTCCCATCTTTTTCCAAAAACCTAAACCTTTGTCTTAGAACCTAACCTATCATGTCCTCAGGTCAGGCTGCCAAATAGAAATTGCAAAGTAACAAAACCGCCTCACTTTCGCCAAAATGTTTTTCCAAAGAAATGCCATCCACGCTTCAAAATCAAACCCACCCTTGTAAATCAACACAGACTGATACAACGATGAAAAGACAGTTTTTGAAGGCTATCAAAACTTGAGACGTTGGTGTTAGGTGAGTGTGCTGACTTGCAGAATTAATTAGCCATGTCTACAGAGGTTGGAGTAAAATATCATGACCACTCCTCTGGAAGGTGTGAACGGGAGTCCATTGATCATTGAGTGGAATTGTAGAAGACGCAGCTAATTATTGATTTTAGAGGGTAAATTAATACAGACCAAACTACAAAGTATCATTCTGATGGGTATAGGTAGGTAAAAAGATCTTAGGAATATGGATTGATTTGGTTAGTTTTGGAGAGGATGGGATGAGAAGAGTTGTGTAGCAGCTAGCAGAGCGTGGCTCAAGTTGTCTCAGTTTTCTTGTCAACCTTGACTTCTTCCGGTTTGACACTATCTGATGTACCATTAGTTGGTAGGTAGGTAGGACACGGCTATACGGTGATTATAAGAAAAGGATGATGCATGCAGGTTCCACAGCACCACAGCGTACACAAAAAGAAGTATAATATGCTAATCAAGGTGAGTAAATTAATCAAGAACGTGTGATCAGGATCAGTTCATCAGACAAATTTTATTTGTCACTGTGATTGTCATTCTAAAAAATAAATAAATTAAGCAGGATTTCGTAGCATAGG
>JAQIWU010000514.1:0-25319 GCA_034696445.1 Isotomiella minor
AAGACTTTGATAAGTACTGCACATATTCACTTCACCGAATGTTTAATGCAATAGGTGAAGATAGTGGCGGATCAATTGGAAAAGAACCGACTCCCTTCCGTTCACCCGCATCATTCTATGCTGTACCCATTATCCCACGACCAAAGGAAACAAATCGCTGGGAAACATGCTTTGATGTGCGCCGAAAAGGTATGCGTCTTCTTTTTTCAACTTTCCAAACATTTTGTTGGTCTAAAATATTTGTTTTTGATATCTTAGGTGGCGGTACTGCACAAGTTGCCTTATACGTATCCTACAGGCTTAGGTCGAGAGCGACTCCGTATCGGCTACGTGTCTTCGGATTTTGGGAACCATCCGACATCACATCTGATGCAATCAATTCCGGGCTTTCATAATCGCGAGAATGTTGAAGTCTTCTGTTATGCTCTCAGCCCTGATGATGGAACAACATTCCGTTCTAATATTTCCAATAAATCTGAACATTTCGTTGACCTGTCAGGGGTACGTTCTCAGCTTTAATTGTAGGAAATTGCATAATTTGTGACTTTATATATTCTAGGTTATGTGTAACGGAAAAGCTGCTGACAGAATTAATTCTGATAAAATTCACGTATTGGTGAACATGAATGGCTACACGAAAGGAGCAAGAAATGAGATTTTTGCTTTGCGTCCGGCACCAATTCAAGTAATGTGGCTTGGTTACCCTGGAACTAGTGGTGCTTACTACATGGACTATATTGTCACCGATGCCACCACATCGCCTATGGATTTTCATGACCACTACAGTGAAAAGTTTGCATATATGCCACATACATATTTTATTGGAGACCATAAGCAGATGTTCCCCCACTTGACCGAGCGTGTCGTCGTATCCCAGGCGGATTCCAAGGTCGGTCCAATGAAACAATTAATGGTTTCATTATTTGCTCATTCTTGCATTTTTTCAGAACGGGGTGCCTGACAATGTCACAGTGATTAATGCTCCGGACCTGACGCCTGTTATGCGCCACGCTGACGTTCGCGAAATCAAGGAAGTAGTGCAAGTTACGACTTCACCAAACAGCTTAGCCACAACTTCAGTATCAATATCGTTGAAAGTTGCCGAGTTGCCAAATACTACTGCGATCGAGGTAAGTACAGTCGCATCAGGAATAAAATAACACTCATTAGATTACTTTATACTTACTAGAATATGATCAAATCTGGGCATGTTCACACAACCGTCAACGGATTGATTCTTCAGAATGGACTTGCAACGCCACAAACAAACAACAAGGCTGCCACGGGAGAAGAAGTGCCACAGAGTATTCTTGTAACCACAAGAGTACAATATGGCCTACCAGAAGATGCTATCGTTTATTGCAATTTTAATCAATTGTACAAAATTGATCCTCAGACTTTAAAACTATGGGTTAATGTAAGTTTTGTCTTCGAGGAAAGCGAGTGGATAGTAAATAAGAGGTCATTGGTTTGTTTTGTAGATACTGAAAAGAGTCCCAAATGGCATTCTTTGGCTACTAAGATTTCCGGCGGTGGGAGAGACAAATATTCTCGCTGCAGCAACAGCATGGGGTTTACCTGCAGGAAAAATAATTTTTAGTAACGTTGCTGCCAAGGAAGAGCATGTGCGCCGTGGCCAGCTTGTAGACATTTGTCTGGATACGCCACTCTGCAATGGACATACAACATCAATGGATGTTCTCTGGGCTGGAACGCCTGTTGTTACGTTACCTTTAGAAAGTCTTGCCTCACGGGTTGCTGCATCACAATTGACGTGTTTGGGGGTTCCAGAACTCATAGCTAAGTCACGTCAGGATTATGAAGAGATTTCTGTTCGGCTTGGAACGGACAAAGAATTGTAAGCTTCGTGGCCAAGGGTACTTCAGCAGTTTTATTCACTGTTTTTTTTGTGTGTTTCAGTTTAAAAGGAATTCGTGCAAAGGTTTGGCAAGCAAGAACCGTATCACCCTTATTTGATGCTGCCGGGTATGCTTCAAATTTGGAAAAATTGTATCGGAAAATGTGGACGAAATGTGAAGCCGGCCAACCCGCCAACCACATCACAGACCTCTCCTTAGTTTAATCACGACTAATTAGGCAAGTCGTATGTGTAGGAAAGTTTTATTTTATTTTAATTGCCTTGTATCTTCATCCCTTACAATTGTTTCTTAATTAAACATAGTTGTTACTTGCTTGCACTTGATATTACCTAACTGTAACGGAAGTGATATTTATGTATTTTTTCCTTTCCTTTTTTTGAAAGATTTGACAGAGTAACAGCAAACGAAAGAGCTTGCGACATTTGATTTTTTGCAATTTTCGAATTGAGCAAGAAGAAGAGTGCTTGTATATTTGTTCTCATACCAACCAACTTGCTCAGTTCGTTCAGAGTACATTACATATTTCGGTTGATTGACTTCGTTATATGCGAAAACGATAAGTGTAAAATTAGCGATCTGTGCTCTTATTAAGGTACATGTATAATCTAGAGATAGATGACTCATTATTGCTGTAGATTAAGCACGTATATTTCATTTCCCGTATTGACCGACAATTATGGACTCGTATATGAATCCAATGCGATATGACAAATATACCATATATAGACGAAGTGTGTGACGTTTGATTTAACACTCAAACGCATTTTTATATAATTGTAGAATCTTGTGAGACTGTCAATGGCAGCATGAAGAGAGATGTATGTATTTAATGAATATTGTATGATACAATGTAAAAAGGAGATGCTTCATTGGAGCGATATCTTTTATTGTAATAATGATAATGATGATCAGTTCACAGTGTCCCTTTCCAGACGTACTAAGAACATTACATAAAGTTGAACGAACAGATTAGATTAATTGTCACATTATGCTAAGAAGAGATGTGACTCAAAACAGTTAAAATGTTACAAATGCATGACGACATTCGTGATGATATTCAGTGAATAAAGTGGAAAGCACGATAAGCTAAATATGTTAAGTTGGCTGTCTGTAAAAGTTCATCATCATGTAGATCAGTCTTGAATTGAGTCGACCACCCCGTCATCCAAGCGCTAGAAAGGACGAGGAGAAGTAGAAATTGTTAATTTATTTTACGATAATTTATTTATAACACAGACTTGGTATCGACAAGAGAGCGATGTGTCAGAGGGAGGAGCTTGGGTCGGAGGTAGAGTGTTGGGAAGCCCAAGGAGACAACAGGGTGCACTATATTTGGGAAAGACGAGGAGGAAGAATGCGTGCCATTTTTTATGCAATGGAATTTTGGCAACTGTCTTCCTCAGACGCTCACCATACAAACAATGACTACCTATTTTTAGCATCTGCATTTTGATCCGTCGTCACAGTATCACACACTGCTGCATCACTTACACACCGTGGTCGTCGGGAACCTATTATCTTGTCTTCCACTGTTTCAAAACCATGAAAAACCCACACACGCTTGCTGCTTCCCATTTCAGAACACTCGCATTTTCATTGTGGTCTTTTACTCCACTTCACAACCGCAATAAAATCGCAGAGCCCAATTAGAGAGATGTAAATCCCGATGGACAGAGGCTTCGGACGATGTCATATGCATACTGTTGAAAAGATGACTTTGCTCTTCCTCATGCTAATGCCGCAAATTATGCATATCTCTGTCTTTGGTTTAGGGTCAAGGCACTTGGACATCAGTAATCCTTGGATATGAAAATTAGTATGTAGATGACGCATTAATGGTCTTTTAAAGTTGAAGAGAGGGCCTTCTTTGTGGTCAGTTCGTTGCAGGCTTCCAAAGAGAACAAGTTTTAGAATAAATCTCGGTCGAGCGTCATAAACTATTCCAGTAGTGCTTCTGACTCAAGTACCAAAATGGCAGGGACAAAGCCAGGAGCGGCGACCTTTAGGAAGAAACGAGGGCTTGCAGGACAGGCAACAGATACGACGCAAACCAAGGTCGACCCGCACGCTAACAAAGAATATTTCCACGACCGTCTCCCCCTCATGCCGGACGAAGAAGACCAACGGGTAAGAATAACCATGGCAAATCGCAATCTTCATCATTTTTTTTAAATCAAGTCACTTTTCTGCATAGACATACAAGAGCCTGTACGTCAACATCAACAGAATGCGACAAAGACCCGACCGCACGGTCATGCATGTGAAGGTGACAGGGGTTGTCTCCCCACATTTATTTTACATCGAACCGGAGGACGTTGGAGTGCAGAAGAGCTTGGGCAAATTCAAGGACTGGAAGGAAGCGCTCCAAGCATATTACAGCGATCCACGATATGTGACACACTTGGAAGTGGTAAGCCCTTAGTTATGTTATCGACAATCCAAATATCTCTGAATATTGTCACCGTGTCACAGAAAACCGAAATCATTCCAAGATACCGATGCTATGTCCATTTGGACCCTACTACTAATACGTGGGAGAGGGTAAGGGCAATGCGATACTGCGTAAAGACACAACGAGTGGAAGTCTACTTCTTTGAATGGCACAAGTTCGTAATTGTACACAGGTCTTCCCTTAGAGGTACGTCTCTGTTGATTGTGATTTGATTAAGTTTTAAGTCATACTTCTTACAATTAGAAATGCATCCCCGATTCACCAAATGGAGCTGCGTATCGGCGGTCGCTCATTTGATCAACATTGAACCGACGGATGGGGAAAACTTTTGGCCTGTGGACGCTGTGAAATACTTCAAGTCTCTGGTTGAAGGCAAATGGTTTTACTGCACTGTTTCCAGTCAAAGCGCAGTTGAATTTCCAAATCGCTATCCTGATGTTGACCATTACTTTGGAGTTACAATGAAACTACGCAACCCGGCAGGGCATCTAACATTGCAACAGGAAATGGTGAAAGCTGGCTTTGCAGTACCCACCGGCATTCTGTAAGCTACAATGTTTGGGGCCCATGGTTATATTATTGCATTACATACGTTGTGTAGGGCTGCGATCAAAGACACGGTAGTACCCAAGGTACAACAAGCCAGATTTGATTTGGGGGAATATGAGAAAATGACACCTGAGGACATACTTCCAGTCAACTGTAATGCCACGCTTCCTACCCCTGCGGAGCTTAAAGAAAGATTTACCCTGAAACAGGATGAACTCCCTGTTTTAGATTTATTTGGAAATCTACGAGTCGGACCTCAATTTATCCATGATCCAGAAGGACACATAGTTGAGAAAAAAGGTAACACACAGGACACGTAAAGTTTAGTTTTTTGTTTAACTTGGATTTGTCTATGCATCGTAGATCTGGATAAAAGACAACTACCTGACCTTTTTAAGAAATCCCTGGTTGGAATAAATTTTTGCCACTTTTTCTCGCCCGACGTCATGTATATGCACTTGCTCGGCTCGACCCAAGAACTTCATTACATGGAAGCTGTTCTAAGTGTTGCTGTCAACGATCTTCCCTCGGTACCTAAAGAGGAGGCGGTCCCAGGCACCTTCGTTGCATGTACCTTAAAAGTTGACGATAAACGAACAAATACTTGGGCGAGAGCAGTGGTAAAGCAGGCAACACCCGGGAGTCAATACGTAAAGGTCAGTCATGAAAAATTTCATTTTTCTCACATCATGGGTAATTATTTCCTCCGAAACCACAGCTTATACTCATTGACTACGGATCGGAGATGACGCAGTACTATGGGTGAGACACCAGTTTAAACCTTAAGTTGAACGTTTGATTATTTTACTACAATAATTACCCACAGCTTGATTCGACCCCTCCCACCTTTCTTCCAAACGATCCCTGGCTTCGCCATTAGGATTCATTATGACAGTGCCTTTGTTATACCATCGTAAATTTTCATAAATTATGTCATTCATTCTTAACCCCTGACCCATCACTTGGCATGTTTCACACAGGGAATTAACCGTGCAGAGTCCAATGGTTATTTTCCTTTGACACCTGTTAAACGAATGGGTCCGAGGTTTGGAAAGTCGTCAATTTTTGTGTGACATATTTTATGAACCTTAGTACCACCAAGTATTGGACGTCTGACGCAAGTAAAACTTTGGGGAAATTTATAAGGCATTGGGAGGAGGTAAGGAAAGAACTTTCTCTTTGTTGGACACAAAATGCTACATTGCTGTGACGTTTGTAGAAGGAGCCTGTGTACTTCGCATGGAGACACAATACTTCAAGAACCATAGGCTTGGAATATTTTGGACAACGGACTGTCTTTGACTCATCTGCATCTGCACCAGGATGGAGAGCTTGCGACGTGTCCATCTCTACAACTTCGACCGAGACCTCCCTCAACCAACTACGGGACCACATTCTGCTGCGAAACTTATTTTATTCCATTGGGATTGACGTAGCCTACGAACTTGGCCCGTTTGAAGAAGACAACAACGAGTTTAGGTAGGTTACAGACTTTCGCTCTTTACCCCAGCATCATTACCTGGCTTCTTTTTCGATTCTCAGATTCGACACTTTGGGTGAAGTTTTGTTTCGCTGTGGCTTTTGTAACCGAATTTTGCCACCAAAATCTGATCGGGAACAACATGAAGCCATCACGGAGGCCACCATTCAACCAGAGTATGTCAAGAAACAAAAGGCAATGGGAGGGGAAGAATCGCATTTTGAAACTTGGGGAACCATTCAAGCTATCGTTCCAAAGGAGTAGGAATGAGTTTGTCTTTTGTAATTTTTCGCTAGTGCGATTTTGATAGGATTAATTAGCAGTTTTAAGGATTTAGAGTAAGGTTTTTTTATTTATTTTTAGTTCCCGTTTTTATGATGAATTATCTTTTAGCTTAAGGACTTGTGGCTACGCGAAACCCTACCCATGGGAACGCTGTAACAGTCACTTAATGAACAAATGACGGTGAAAGTCAAGTGGGTGTAGGACATTCCTTTCTAATCAATTCCATGATGGGGACATGCCACTCACCTTGGCTTTTGTAAATTAAAAGCTTTAATAGACATACTTTTTGACTGGTGTACCAATGAATTGATTTTGTAATCGAGCCTTTTTCTTTGTCCGGATTTTGGTCCATTTGTAGTCGTAGCGTAAGCGTAGTAATGTAACTTAGCGTATAGCAGCAACAGTATTGTTATGACTTTTGGAACATTTTTAGAGTAATTGCATGCTTGTTATTGTTTTACGAATTCCCTTGTGTTTTGTACCAATAATGTGACACCAGTCATTTTAGCGATCGTAAATAGAAATGTTTGGTAAATAAATGAATTCCATTTCTTGAGCATGCAAAACAATCAATGCGTTTACTGTGCAAATTGTCTCTTTTTCCCCTCTTCATGCATTCAATCCTGCAATCCGACAGAGAGACAAATCTCTCGATTTTGACTCTGTTTCCATTCATTCCATTTTTCACTTTTGTGTCCTGGCTAAAAAAGCCTTATTCCATTTTGTATTATTTTCCTCATTCAATGAAGCACCCATGATTAAATATAACGATTACGACGGTTACACGGAATCAAAATGGGTCACAGACAACTCAGTCAACTTTGTTTAAACTGCACCAAGAGTAAACGATGTTTCCGTCTCTCTCTCGGTGCTGTATGTATGTGGGGACGATGATGATGGGTTAGGATATGGATAATATGCCAAAGCTTTTGCACATTACATCTTTTTCTATATCGGATTCGCCAAGAAGAGGGTCATAATATGCTATATGCAAAGTGAAAAGTGTGTCAGTCTGTTTCAACCACCTCACTCAGTCTCTCACTAAAAAACTCACCAATGCACACACATTTGAAAAAAGCATTTTGATGATGATGATGAAAAAAAGAATGTAATGTTGCAGACACCGTTTGATAACGCCATGCCATAAGTACCAAACCGTATAGCCCAAACTCTCATGTCACCCAGTAGTGCAACATGTTTTAGTCTTAATATTAATGGCTGTGCATATGCAGCACATACATAGACTCACAACAATAATGACTTCATTTCATTCTGTGTATGGAGTCTACCCCTTGTCTAGTCTGGTCCTCTGATAAGAATGGGATGAGATGAAGAGTCTGAAAATTTTCTAATCTCTCTCTCTCTCTCTCGGTGTTTACACTGCATTAAATGAGTTCAGTCGTTGAACCTGTTGTGCTAATTATTCGCAAACGCGAACGACTTGAAGCAAAAGAAAGGTGGTTGATGATATGATGATGGGAGCTAAAAAACTTTGAGGTCGGGTTTACTCATCTTACACTCTTTTAAGCACTCATCATCTCAAGATCAATTGCTTTCAAGAAAGTGCAATATTGAATATGTGAATGGGAAACGACACTTTGCTGCGCAACCAATTCGCCTTTTTAGGAACTTCTTTCCTGCATTTCATAGTATTTGTATTTGTACTCTCTGTCTGTCAACACAAAAAAGTTAATATTAAGAAACGCCTGCAATAAATAATACAGTGAAAGAAGGATGAGGAAGTGTCTGCGTTTTCTACGTGTGTAATCTCAAAGTGAGACGGTAATAACAACAAAATTGCATTTGCAGAAACATGATACTTTGGATTAGCACCAACTTTATTTTAATATCTTCGCTGCTCAGCCATACTCGCATCAATGAAAGCTGACACTAATATTAATACTTCTATAGGTACTGCGTAAACGGAGGCAGCCAGTCGAACATTAAGAAACAGTGGAAACAAAAGGAAAATAGCGAGGTGGCGAAAGCATTTATAAGTTATCGCCTTCCCTTGTTCAATTTGACAAAAGCTGATGGGCATCAGATATCAGATTAGGCGACATTTCAATTGTTCCCGAAAAATTCGTCCTTCCCAAGTGTTGGTTTGATAGTAGATTTTTATTTTATTGGCCAATTAATTGGTTACAAATGCGGGGGATTTCCACAATCACCCTTGACGATTAACAACTGGAGATCATCAACTCGTTTCCAATTACGGAAGGTCTCGCCCTGATGGAGGTCCGTTGACGGTCGGGTCGGAGGACAGTAAGAAGACATATAAATAGACGGACCCGACATTGGCATAAACGCTGATACTCTGCAGACAGTCACTGCAGTGATGGTATATAGAGTCATGCTGTCTGCCGTGCTCATTCCACGTGTTAAGCCAATAGCCATAAAACTTATTCAGCTCTTCTCTACCACAAATTTTTGGCAATATCCCCAAGACTGCGTTAATTGAAACTGTATGGCAGACAGAAGAAGTCAAAAACTGCATCTTTAGCATAGCATTATGTCTTCCATCCATCCACATGAGTATGTCAGAAGAAATAAAATGGATAACCCTTGAGGAAAGTGTCGGTCGGGGTTACTTGGAGGCCAAAGTCCGAAATGGATTTCGTACTTTTATTATTCGAAAGTAAGGAACTTCGTCAATCAGGTCTAGACGAGGTAAGACTTAAACTCCAGAATCTTCAGGGGAAAATTGAGATGTCAAAATAATGGTGGTTCGAGCGATATATATTTTTGCATCAATTCGGTAATTCCTACCTTATAATGAAAGAGTCCACGATCGGACATAGATACTATCGGTATTGGAACTTGTTTGCTGTTTCCTGTAGTTTATTAAGCAAAAGGCTATAATTGCATAAATGTTTCGTTGACTGCGACAGTGAGACATGCTCGCATAAATGTTTTGGTGGGAGAAAGTGAGAGTGGAAGAGGTTTTGTCAGTCTCGACCATTTCTCAATGTTCTTGAAGTTCGGGGCTAGCAAACTCCTCTGGGCTGGAAACGCATTTCGTGGTTTATGTAATCTCGTTACGAAGCTATGAAGTTATGAAGTTGTTATGAATTTACTTTCTCTGGTTACATCGACGGGGAAAATCACAATGATACAGAAATCCTATAAACCATATGAATCTGCAGATCGAGACTTTCCTGAGTTCCCTGTGCATTTCCTTGTTGGAAGGAAGTATGTACTCAAGCATTTTACGAATAGCAGGGACGCTTGAAATTTTCTTTATGGAGAAAGGAAAAGGTACCAGCAATGAACCAAGTCACAATTTTTAAATCCCACTGATGTACCACCACCAAAGACTAAACTCCAGAAGTCTACATCTCTATCTATAATGAAATTTGGACAGCACTCTTGCAATATCTATGTGCTTGAGAGTGAGTTGAGTCATGTAGCTTTATTGGTTGTTGTATGTCATAATACATTTGCAGGTTTTAATAATGAATCACATTAATCGCATCAGTGGAGGTAAGAGAATTGAGACAACCTCCAACTGCAAACGCGATTACTTTGAAAATAGGAAACGGGCTTTACAACTACAACAACGCATCATAATAATGCAATGATTCAATGTTTCTTGGTAGTAAAAGCGATTGGTTTCCCCTTTTTGCAGTAATAACAGAATCGAGAGGGTGGAGGAGGTAGAATAGTAGATGAGCATTGCGGTTATTAGTGGTTGGCAAATAATGAAGAGGGGGAAAGAAAACTACCTATCCATATACAACCGTAATACAAACTTCTCAGGGAGAGTATATTCCAGATATTCGAGGAATTTATGGTTATTGCGAATTTCATGACTACTTACACACAACTTTTGTGTAATCTATCTCCCTGCCTGTTTTTACTCATACATTATTGGTAAAGGTTAGTTTGTCGGGGAGGGACTCCCCTCCGTTGCTGTGTGACATGTCGTAAAAACCCAATCCCCCCCCCCCCACGCCCACAAGTTGAAGTAACTGTACCCACAACAGGTCTAGTCATCCATGAGATCTTGGTCCATTCTTCGAGGAGTGACGTTTCGATTTGACACATTACCCACAAGACCGGTTGACCAGTCGCAATATATGCGTCGTCTTGACTTGACTTCATGTCATATTTGCACCCTCGACTACACGAAGGAAGTGGAAGGGATAAATTTATTTGCTTATTATTATTACTGCTCACAATGAGATGCAGTTAAGTCGTAAAAAGCGTATGCAAGTGTGTGTATGAGTGTGTATACTACTTTCTCTTCAACATTTCAGGCTAGCAACAAAATCCAACCACGGTGAGCCACGCAATCCAACCGAACGTGAACGACCCTGCCTGCCAACAGCGTTTTAGCTTTTTTTTGCTTTGCAATATTCTGCACTGTGCAGTTTTTGGATTTGGATGATGCGTGTGTGTGAGTCAGTACATTTCATGCGAATCGACGAAAGAAAAGTTTTAGAAAAACGCAACTGCCCATCACCACCATATACTTTGCCTTTTGCGAGAGAGAGGGTTAGATTTTTATTGCGAATGTCAAAGTATACGGGAATGAGTCAAACCGTATGGTGTAATTATTGCATCCTGTGTGTACCTGTACGACTACCCATTCCCACCACCACCCCTTCTTCTTATAAATAAATACTTGCTGCAGAAAAGCATTATTTTATTCGGTGAGAAAGTTGAGCCAAGCTGAAAAATATGATGATGATGATGATGAAATCGTAAACGACGGAGACGCATGACCACCACACATTGCATGTAATATCACTGCCACACAAGCCTATGGGTAGGTACACGTCGTAAATACGCATGCATTATAAAATATTATTATACATTTGAATTGAATGACTGCGATGGACCACTCGATGTTATTATTATGCAAATAAGGACGTTGAGCTGAGGCGCAAATTTATCCAACTCTCTCTCTATTCAAGAAGGCTGTAAAATAATGTGCTTTTACACCCCTCCATCCACCACGTCCTTCCTTGTTGGCTCTGCATACTTCATGATGGGCAGTAAAATAAAATGCTGTGGTCACAACTTCTGTTTCTTTCTGTACTGGTAAAAGTCGGACCAATCATCAATCAATCAGGGCGTGAATTTGTTACAACATTCGAGACTTTTTTTTTTTTATCTTTCATATTTTATTGCCAAGACAAGATTCCTTTCTGGAGGGAAGCAAGTCGATACTATTAATGACAGCAGCGGCGGCGGCCTCCATGAATTTGAAACCAAAAAGAAATGAAATGCGAGTCCTTCATGATGTTTTTGTTGTTGCGTCGCGTTGTTTTGTGTTTTTGGTTTTGTGATGTGGAGCAGGCGTCAAATGCAGAGAGGAGAAAGTGGAGATGATGATGATGGTGTGGATGATATCTCGGTGTCAAATATAGGAGAGAGAAAAAGACTGACGAATGTTAAGAACGCCAGAGCCCATTTCTCGCTCCTATGCAGTAATCACCGTAGTAATTAAAGATGGATGATGAGGAACAGCAGCGTGGCCCAGATTCTGTCTTCTTCTTAAATCCTCCATAGGAAAAAGGCGCCCTCCACGTTGATGACACTGACGAGGCACACACAATGGGAGAAAGTTGTGGAGAACAAGTGAGTGTCTTCTTGTACCAAAATCTGAAAAATATAAGTCTGTTTTCTGCATGTGTCTGTATGTTTCTTGAGCAAAATTGTTTCCCTGACACTCGGAGTGTTGTGTGGCAGTTGGGGTCCTAGCGTACAGTAAAAAGGGTGGTGAAGTGGATGGAGGGAGATTGGCTAATGCGACGGAGTCAAGTGCGTGAGTCTGAAGATTTGCGATTTGGCCACCCGACACACTCCCAACCCCCCGACCACCACCACCACTCTCTCTCTCTCTCTCTCCCATGTTCATATACATTGCAACCTCTGCCAATTGCGTAGTATTATTCCCAAGCCGAGCCATTTCGCACACCGAGCCACCCCGAAACCAAAAGCCACAGTCAAGCCAAGCCAAGCCAAGCCAACCTCTTCTTCTTTCGCTAACCCCCGCCAACCCCCGTGCAAATATATGAAAGCAGCAGCGTTGTTGTTGGCCAATTCGCAAACCCTCTCGCACTCTCTCCTTTCCTTTGGCGCAAAACTCCTCAACCAACAACACTGAGCTGAGGCCCATACCAAATAAAATGCTTTTGACTCTCCTTTCCTTGCATGGTTTCTGTTTGATATATATATGAATAATTCCCCCGTCCCTATCTTTTCCCTAGACATAAAAAATGCCTCAAAACTAAAGTCACCAAAAAAACCCTCAAAAGGAATCCTAATGTTTACTCTTCAACTATGGATGACCCTTTTGGCAAAAAAAAAGAGAGCTTTCCTTCAAGTCATGATGGTGCAGCAGCGTTAACTGCACGCATGAAGCCGTGCAAGGAAGATGGCGTTTCTTTTGCGTTTGTCATTTTTACGACGTGCTCAGTTCGCTTTTTCCTCCTCTGACGATGCAATGCACATGTGGAACTCCACACAATTGCCCATTGTTTGTTCTTGGTGGTTGGCATTCTCGGGGACAACAGGACCTTTCCTGAAGCCACCATATGCCCATGAATTGTCTGTCTGCTCAACAAACTAGATCCGTCCGTAACATGCAAATGAATTATTCCTAAGGAAACAATGGAGATATATGGCATGCCATCCATCCCTGACAGCTTTCAAAGTACATGACTCAATGACAACTTTAAAAACTTCATGTCATGAACATATGCATGCAAAGAGCAAACGGTGAAAGTTGAATTGAAAGATCTTAAGGTAAAAAAATCAGAGTTCAAAAATCCAAACAAAGTTCATGCCATTGCTATTGAAAATGCTTTCTATGAATTCCTACCTGCATATCAAAATACGTACCGTTCATGCCACAATAATGCAATGCAGTGAAAGCGCGAGATGGAGATGTGGTGAAAGTGAGGGCTTTCTGCATCAAAACTTCATGAATAAAAAGAAAAGGAAAAAAAAGCTTCCTCACAGACTTGAAAATGGTGATTCCAGCTTATTTTTCTCCACCTCTGCTGACTCCCATGCAGTGAGTTTTACAGAGAGAGAGAGGCTAATAATGACGATATTAAACAAAGGATAGCTTAAAAAATACCTGGTCGGAGACTGAAGCTCTCCCCCTTCCTGTGAGTGCATACAATTGAGAGACAAGACCACCAACCAACAACCAAGCCACAACCTTCGCTACTTGGTGTACGATGGTGTGTGCCATGAAATAAATGATGGTGAAACAAAATATTCTCTCTTTCTGGAGAAGAAATCCTTCATCCTCCAAAGAATGACTCTGACCAAAAAAGCGTGCTTTCACTTGAGGTTTTTGTAACAAAAAGTCGATGCACAAAATTCCTAACAAATCGCAAATCTCCAGATATTTTATCCTACTTTCACATGGAGTTGGGTTGGAGTCAACAAGTCCCACAAATAAAAAATACAGAAAAAAGTACAAAAAAAAATTTCGACGAGTCACTTTTGTGTGTGTACGCACGTTGGGTACCTCCTTGGAACTGAGGCAGAGTGAGAGAGGTTCTGAGGCTATAGCCAAAAACCCAACAACTCTCCACCAACTTTTTACATAATGGTCTGTTCTGTTCTGTGAACACGGTGGTGCAAAAGAACATGGTGTAGAAGAGGAGAAGAGAGTCGTTCGTTGTTGGATGGAGAAGAAGAAGAAGAATAATGCATTTGGGTGGGGAGTTTCAGTTGGTTCGTTGGTTTCGTGTAGTCAAGTCGAAAGAGTTGAGAGTTTGTTTACGGGAGGTCAATAACCCCCGAGATCAATGCACGAGGACGGGACAAAAACACCCTCACTTTGCTCCTTCTCTTCTCTACTACTAAACTAAAAACTAAACTAACTGTCCCTATATACCGTCGTCCTCACATATAATTTATCTACCACCACCACCACCAACCATGCCACACGAAGCGCCACGCAATGCAATCATCATCATCCCAATACCATTCAACATCATCACTAAAAATTTCTTCTCAAGGGTTATTAAAAAACTCCCTGCTTCTTTAAAACTCAAAAAAAAGCATCCCTCATTCAATTATTATTGCTCCCTATAGCAGCCTCACTACCCGCCTCGGTTATGTCACACGCATTATCTAGCATGTACTTTCTCTTTGCTCGAGTCCCGTCCCGACTTTCTCCCAGCTCAACGGAGGGGAATGAGGGTCTTAATTGTAGCAGACAATTGTCACAACCGAGTACATGACAATTAATTATAGTGTTTCTTTTTGACGAAGGTAAGGAGCATGACTATGACTGAGGAAGACAATTCTTTAATTATGTTATCGTATAGAAATATGGCAGGTTTTGTGGTTTCACACATGCACAGAAACCGAAAAGTGTCAGGTTTTTACCTCTCTTCTGATGATGATAAGCATTGTTTAAAGAAGAAGGATAGACTGGAAGTGGCTTGGCTGACCTGACAGTGGAAGGATGGAGGATACATATTTGCTGAATGTGGATGGATGATGATATAGTGACAGTGGAAAGACCGAGTACATTTTAGGCAATATCTGTAATAGGTGAACGAATGTGTCGTGGTTGTCATCGTAATTGCTTTCCGCTCCAACAAAAATCATAAATGGGAAATTATACGTTCAGTTCACTTTGGACGGAAAATTTACCTGGATTACGTAACACAACATAAACACACTCCCTGTAACAAGAAGCCTCCTTCCCTCTCCATTACGTCCATCCATTTTCCATCACAGTCACATTTTGATTTTTGGTTCTTTTATGGTGACAATGAGCCGTCTACGGAGAAAGTTGTGATGATGCTATTTTGCAGGGGTGGAAAATGAAAGGTATAGGGTACATGACTTAATCTTTCCCACATTCTTAAGAGAAAGCATAGGCAGCAATATTTGCCTTTCGGCTGAAATACGAATATAACTCCGAGACATCAATCACTCTTCATGTGAGGACCTTTTTATATGCAAATGAAATCAAATCTCTAAAACTTGATTCTAAGCTCGCAAAAAAAACCCAGGAGTTGGGAAACATCTTATTTGCAGACTCAAAAAATATGAATGCACAATTGCATAACAGAACATAATAATATTCTTTTCCCTTATAGTTTTGTCTTTTTCTATATTATTGCTTGTGTTGTGACTAACTGTTGATTTGTTTCTCGTATGCAATGTCAGTCGTTATTATTATCACAGTGGTAGAAGAAGAGCATATAGCATTTTGTTTATTGTTGTATTAGCGGCTTATGCTGTGCATGATGACTTTGTATTTTGTATGCATGCGTGGGCGCTTTTGCTTCACTTTTTACTGACTTTTTGTTGCTTGGTTTAGTTAGCTGCTGCTTTTACTTGCTCTTCTTTTCTGTTTTGCTGTATATCCATCATGCCTTTAACTTTGACTTGCTTACTTATCCGGTAGATAATACATTATAGAAGTGTCCTTCATGGTATTATAATGGTGTGAGTGAGTGAGGATTGAGTGCAATGCTCCCATGGCGATATTACTGAGAGAAGAAGCGAGCGGGATAAAAAAGTGCGTGAGATGGTTCTATGCATTGCAGTCAAGCAAGTGAGTTTTGTAATAAAGCTTATAGAATTGTGCGTGGGCACTTCGATTTTGCCCACTTTACGCGTCAGTGTTCCCACGCTGAATGAAATACGTTCCATGTTTCCCTGCCATTAAATACTAGACTACCAAACCCCCAAAGGACCCTGAAGGTTGGCTGTTTTACATTTGATGGAAAGAATCAATTTAAAAATGGTCATTTCTAGCTCACATTGTTTCGCAAGTATTGTTGCCTGTTAGAATGAAAGAGGTGTTTGCAAAACTTCATAAACCCAATGTAGCAAAATAGTCTTCACTCAAGGTTTCCTAAAGTTCAAAATTGATATCCTCTTTTAAGTGCGTCTGGAAGAAGTATTTTGGAGGACTGAAATTTAACAAAACTTACCAAAACCAGAGTAGTGGAATGAAAGTCTCTTGAATACGAACTGTGGAAGCTTGTATTTATATAGATAGATCATGCAGCATTCCATTGCAACACTTTCACTATCTCTCTCTGGCCAACCTCATCCATGTTCGCATTATTCACTGATCAGCTAGGTTAATTGCCAACTGCTTTTGTAGTTGCACAAACAAATTGATAGCTTTCACCTCTTCTTTTTGGTGAAAGTTGACTAAATCAAAGCCAATCATCACTACCACTATAGTCATCTTCCTCCTTTCATCGACCTTTTGGATATGGTATACGCACTTTCTCAGGGCGTTTAAATTAACGATTTAGTCTATAATCATCAATACTTCAATGGAACTTACTGTTTCTCCTTTATTAAAAAGGATTAAAATGATATGCTGCCAAGTTTTTGCTTTCACAACTACGCTTGAAGTTTCATTCTTAATTGGACATTTGAAAGCCAGTCGAGGAAAGGGCACGTTCTTCCCATGTTAATGGTCGGCTTGTCCTTCGATTTATCAAACCCCAGAACTGTGTTAGTTTAATAATAAGAAATCGTCAAGTCAATCCCACTTTTTTATGTAACGAAATGGGTTCAAAAGTATTGAGTATTTCTCTACATTCGTAAAGCATTTTTGAGGCTCCCAAAACCTTAGAAATTGTTTAAGAGTCGACAAGTTCAATATAACTGGTTTTCCCGCAGTTTCTTTAAAGTTTCAAAACAAGTGGCATGAACTCTGGTATTATCTGTATTACATAATGTAATGAAGGTGAAGACTTCTCATGTTCCATGACTGCACTCCACTTGTCTGCATCTTCACTTTCGATACAGAGCAAAGAAAAGTGAAACTTTTGTCAACGTTGTTGCATACATATCTCGTCGCATCATCGGCATCGCATACTTCCACCCCAACTCAAATTCTCAATCACTGGGACAGCATTTAGGTACGCACAAAATGGGAAGGGAAGACCTTATTGTTCATTGTATACTTTCACCCACTTTCTCCTCTCCCAACCTTTGATAAGTTTCCTCGTAACAAATTTAATTTAATTTCAACTACTTAACCCATTGACAGGCAGAGATAGGGATTCAGAGCAATGACGTGGCTCTGTTAAGATCATTTAAGCTAATTCAAGTTAATTGCTTTCCGTTTGCTTTGAAGCGTGTAAGACGGAATCAAGCAAACAAATGCCTTCCCCACGCCAAACATTAATGGTTGCAATAGAGTCGTGTCAGTTTGAATTTTAACTTTTCAGCCTTGAAGCGGTATTTGCAGTGCAAAACTAATAATTTTCCCTCGCACCAGCCAGTAATTAAATGTGTAATGAGCATATGCTTCACGTAGTAAGGCAGGAAGTTACTGTACGTGTATTGTGGCTTTCAATTATTGCGATTACAGGTATCCTGACTTACGGAGTTAGGGTGAAATGGGAGTGGTTGCTTGGTTGGTTCTGGTTGGAAAGTAATAAAAAAAATAAATTGACTTCACGTTCTTCCCACGGGCATAAGCAGATTTAGCTTTGAGACTACTTCGCTTTTTTCCTCCTCCGGCTTCTCTCTTAAAATTTCGCTTTCCTTTCTGCTTCCTTTCTTCCTTCTAAACAAACGTTCAACCTGAAACCATTCTCACTTTAACATGAAAATTGGATGGTAATGTGCCTTTACGTAGCAATAAGAATAGTTGCAAACAGGGTTTGAATTGAGAAACTACGTATCGAATTCTACATCAAGCAATACCGCTTACTCCATTGTAAGGCTTTTACATGCATGGAGAAGGTCGGTCGACGAACTTTCATTTAAGTTTCAAGTAAGAAGAGGCATAGAAGACGCGTTGTTGATGGTGAAACTCACAATCAGTTCATTCGTTGTTCGTGACAATCCCTTTTGTACATGCTTTATAGGTAAAGGCAATAGGCAGCGGCTGTACAATAAATCACTGAAGCACTTTCACTTCATCGCATCGCTTTCCACACATTATTCCCTCCGCAGAGAATAAATTAAGTTTTTCTGGAATTTGGGTCATATTGTTTGCTTTTGACGAGGTCCCAGTCATTCATTCAATGGAGTACTGAAAAGTTAAGGAAATAGTCCTCAACATTGTTTTGCAGCATTACCCAGAAGTATTTTGTAGATTAATAAAAAACTTTTGATGAGTCATGCCATCAAGCCAAAAAGCTCCAAAACCAAAGCCGTTTTTACATCTGCTCGTAATCCTTACAAGAATACGTTTTTTTTGAGGAAATGCTTATGCAAAGAGGGTAACGAAGTGATTACCATCACAACAATGACAACGTTGATGTGATCATGACGCAGATAATCATAAGAGGAAACGAAAAGAAATAAATCGGATCTTCTGGTGGAAGAGAAGAAATGCGCCTCCTTATTTTCCCTCAGGGTTTCAGCTTAGGTTTAATGTTTTCTTTCTGCAAAAGCTAAAAACCAATTACAGTTCATGGAACTCTGTTTATGCGTGCGTATCTATATTCATCTAAGCGAAGAAGATCATGCTGCTGCTGAAGTCGTTGATGCTTCACTAAAAAAGCATGGCTTTGTTTACTATATAACTTCCATTAGCTAAAGCACAACATAGCATGTCAATCATTGCTTTTTTCTTTACACACAAAGACATATATTGAATCTATGCCTCCGCCTTGACTAACGAAATTATTCCACAGTTCTTTCAAATTAAAATACCTTAGAAGAACGCATTAATGGCAATTAATAGTTACGAAGAAATGTGCCTTTCCCATTTGCTCCCGCGTTCGATAGGGCACTTTCTCGGAAGAGTCAAAAAGTTAATTTTCTTTCATCTTGCGTGGATTTAAATTGGATTAAAGTACTTTCTCTTTGTGTCACACAACTTTCCAGCTCCAGCATGCACATTTCATGTGGCCCGACTTTCTCCTTTCGCTCCCAGCATGGAATCCACTTTCACTCCTCAACCCCTGGGTATGGATTCCTACCTACGCAGCAACACAGCGTGGTGGTGGTGGCATCGTCATAAGTAGTAACTACGAAAGTAGAGTAGAGAGTCGGTGTTGTTGATGATACCATGGTTTTCTTCTGAAATACTTAAGTTGACTCATAAGTAAAGAAGAACCGAGATGATGATGAAAGTGTGTGATAGTAGTGGAGTTGTTGTAGTGCTTCACTTGCGGTTGGTCATGGATTGGTCCGTCAGAAGGATAACCCGCTCAAAGGGTATGGAATCATCAAAGATGTATGTTTCGTGGGGGTGGCGTTTTTGGGGGGAGTTGGGAAAATGTGACACGTGGCTCCGACTGAGTTCATCGACCCTGAGTCTCTACTCCACGTGCGTGAGAAGAGACGCAGCAGTTTCACGCACCACCAACAGACGCATTGCAGCTAAATCCACCAACTTCAACTTAACTCTTCTTCTCCTCTCCATCCTCTCTCTTGGTTTTGGTTCTTCTCCTACCAAACCAAACAACACCCAACCAACGCCATAACCAGTCTCTCATCTCCAACTACCACCGAATTCCTCGACTCCTCTTTCAAAAAATCCGAGCTTCTTCTCTCTCAACTTCACCAACAACTTTCTATACCACCACCATCAGAAAATATGCGTGTGATGCAATGTAATGCTATAAGCTTCCACATGGGAACAACTGAGACTCCACGAAGGCACATTATTATATTACATTTTCTTGTTGGCAACGTTGGTATGCTGTTGCTACAGAATCCGGAAATCAAATGGTCATGCTTCATTACAAAAGATACCAAACGCCCACTGCATGCCTTCGGTTTGCTTGTGCTGTACATTTAATTCCGTATTACATGCTCTCTGCTTCCAATACACTCTGATGATAAAAGCCATAGTCAAGCCAGTTTAAAACTAATTCGGCCAACTGGAAATTGCTTAAGTGCGTAGATAAATTGGGGTCCTATGGTGACTTCCATTCGTATTTTAAAACATGCGAGGTTTAGAAACCAAAGTACTATTTGTAGTATTGAACCTCATTCTAAAATAAAATGCATTATTGGGGGAAACTGATCAAATTGTTTGCTTTGTTACGCTTTGACTGGCTGTATGTTGTTATGATTGAAACTATGCCTTTAAAGCTAAACAATTTTTGATGAAATCGGTCACCGGGTACGAAAGTTCAACCGAACACTCAGAGACTATACATTGCCAGATGAACCATGAGTGCATTAATAGGGTTTAGTTTGATTTATGTGTAGCGAGGATCTACAGTCACCCTGCGTAAATAATGCGTGTGACTGGAATGATGTGGATATTTATAATTTTGCAGTTGCAAAGACATTTATTTACTTCCTACCTTTTTTACTGCTCAAAGCTCAGTTGTTCTGCCTGCAAGCAAAAGAAGAGGAGAAGGAGAAAGGAGGAGGTTCCAGGAGTGCGGCTGTATGGGTCTGGCTGAGAGGAATGACATTTATTACTTCAGAAGGCAAGATATGTGGTTGTTCTGCTTCTCCACGACATGACATGAGATGCCTTTTATTAGTTTATTGTCATTTTTTGTTGCTGGATTTATGAACGATGTGAAGAAAATCTGTTGCTCAAACAAATTTACGTCATTTATTGCTCTTGTATAAGGACTTGAGAAAGAGCAACTTTCTCTGCCTCATCCACTGGCACTTACACAAAATAGGATGTACGCACTTAATTGCCTATAGACCTTTATCAATGGGTTGTGGTTACAAGCATTAAATACCAGTTAATTAACGTGGCCTCCGACATTAGTCGTTGTCGCAGGGGATTAATTAGTTTGTTTGCCGAAACATTGCGAAACCTCTCTGAGACTAATTCTGTAAACTATTGCAAAGTCAAGCAACTGGAAAATCAATATTTGTCGCGCCTCTTCATCATTAAATTATTAGCAAAGAAGTTCCTGTCTGCATCGTCGCTTCTTCCCACTATACAGTTTTTGGTTTCTTTAAACAAAAACTCAAAGTTTACTGCACGTTTTGCTCTGAACATACTGCGCACCTTTGTGCCTTTCTTCACTAAAGTATCATAGCATGCAAATTTTGAAGCTTGGGGAAAGCATCAATTATTGAATGGAAGCTAAGCCCTGTCATTTCAATTCAAGTTGAACATATTTTTCGCTCTAGTGCTTTACATTAAAAACCACACAAACAATTGCAAACTATCTACTTGACCGCATAACGGTTCATTTTCCATATTCACATTAGGTACAACAACCACACCGTAAATCATTTTCACTCAGGGTTGAGTGGGCATCGTAGTGCTAAAAACAATACAACACGTTGTAATTTTAAACTAAATGGAAGTTTTACACACACATATATTTACATACGCGATAAGAGTTAACGGCGTCTTGTGCACATTGCATTGCAAATTCGGAACGGTATGAAGCTCTGAGATTCTATAGAAATTGAAATAACTTATTTAAGAAACACAAATGCTGTAAATTATAAATCAGTAGACCCCCTTTTGACTGTCTGAATAAAGACGTAATTTGATTGCATACTTTCACTAATGCGATTACCTATACCGCAAAAATGAATGCAATTAGTTAAAAATATCAACTATAATGCAAATCCACAAGAAGGTGTGCGGAAGACTATTAGACAAACTTTGTTTATTAAGGTGGCTCCAATCAACTTTTTTGGTGACATGAGGTAAGAAGAGGAGAAATGCATGATTCGCACGAATGTACAGGGATAATTAACGGAATAAACGAATGACGATGTGTGAAGCTACTGATTTCTGTTTCAAAGGCGCAGTCAACAATGTATAAGACGCAAGATACGATAAATGCCATGTTTTATAAGAAACTTTCTTTTTCGAAAGGAAAAGATAAATCAGTGGGAAAAAAGTGTACACTTTGAAAGGGAGAAAAGGAAGAAGAGGGTGGTCGTACACGTGTGCTCTTCATCGATTTTCCGTATAGAAATCATCCACCACTGTTACCCAAAGGGCTGTATCATTTTCCCCTGCGACTGCGACACACATTCCTTCCACGGACTCCAGGTTTTTACTTTTCCGTCCAAAGTCCCATCATCCTGACACACTTTTTATCATTTTAAAAAATCCCTAATTCACATTCCTCCATCACTAAGTTGACTTTGGCTGCGAAAATTCGATTAATCCTTTGTGCTTCTACGTAAATGTACTTTTAGAAAACGAAACATTCGTCAAAATTGTTGTCCCGTGCCCGTGAATTGTATCAACTGAACTTCCCGAAGTATCTGTTTGGCAATTGATAATTAATGAGATGCCCAAAGCTATATTTTTCCGAAAAGTATGCGTACGTATGCCCAGTATATAAGACAAGGAAAGAAGTGGCATGCAATGCCATGTCAGTTCCATACGTTTTGTTATAAAGAACTCAATTAAAGCACTTTTTATCCGGTGTGCGTGATAACATCCAGTGAAAGAAGGAATGAAACAACTTACTTTCATTAAACATTCATTATGTACTGCTCTCGCTGCCAATGACACCCAGAGCATCCTTCCCTTTTAAGCACAAAGCCAAGCCATCGTCGTGAGCCAATAATGCATTATGGGACAAAATACCCTCGTAATAATGTAGCGCATAGTTCCACAAGTTGCGTCCAAGGCGTATAAATTTACGACATTCGCCAGTTTTCCTTCGATACGACGACATTCTTGTGTTTGGTGATATAAGAATCCAACAAACGGGTCTAATTTCCCGAAACCTATGGTGACAAAGAAAAGAGGAGGAATAGGAAAAGATGATGAGAGGAAAAGAGAGGAGCGTGAAGAAACTTTCACCCGCGTTGTTAACTGCCTTTGTCCTGTATTTCCTTGAGAGAAGAAAACAATGAGAGGATTCTTTCCTCTTCATTACCAAATTCTCTTTAATGCAATGCACTGCTGCTATTATACACTTCCCTCAATTTACCCGGAAATTTGATCTTATGGGCGATTACAACTAATCACTCTAACCAGGCTGCATATCAGCATCAAGAAAAAGTGAGGCATAAAAAGTGAGTAGTAAAAGTTCTTCTCCGTTTTCGTCTGATAGATACAAACTTCCAACATGTGTGCAGTGCAGGCGAAAGACAGGATGAGGAAAGAAAAAAGTGAGCGCATCTAATTTTAGACTGGACAACACAACACATGTGGAAAGTAAAGTGTGCATCTATGAATAATAATCAACGAGTGCCTGGAAATGTTGCATTGTGTATCATTCATTATCCATCAACTCCTCTACTATCGTGGAGGAGGCAGCATGTCCGAAAGAAGTTTTTATGATGATGCAGATTGAATTGAGATGAGAAGCACGTCCATTCTCTCGTGGACGTTGTCCACATGTGACGACTCGTGTCGTGGTAACATAAGTGAATGCAAATTACTACACTTGGTCACTCATTAAGAAATAATTGTTCTACCTCTCCCCCAAGTCAACTCGAAGATATTTCTGAACAAAAAACCAAGTAAATATATGAGACTATGCCTGTATGAATCTCCTTTCATTTACAGCTTTTCCATGTCACTTTCAATTTATGTTGTCTTGACAGATTCGGTATTGCATATTAACTTTATTCAAGCTGAAAGAAAGCCACAAATAGAAATAAATTGAGAAATTTGAGCCATGCCATCGCTTTTACTTCTGTCTTGAGAAACATTTCTGAACCTGGAAGTGAATTGGAATACGTATAATAAAATAAAGGCAAGAATCTCTTTCACACCTTTCATTTGTTGCATTATTACGCAATACAACTTGTGAAACTCGAGTATAAAGGCAGCCTATTCTTTCCCTTGCATGACTCTGTGTGTGTGTCACCTTGTACAAATTACTGTTCATGTTATGTTATAATATCCCAAATGTTTGGAGGAAGGAGACAATGGGATTTACACACACACACAGGGAAAGCATAGATAGAAGGTGGGTGTGGTGCAGTTTGCTTTGGTCTGATTGGTGTTTGAATCTTGATGTGCAAGCCGAGTGTCTCCCTTTAAAAAGGTTTTTACTTGGGAAATGATGTGAGCGGGTAGTGTGCATAGTCCTGGTGGTAGTTTTATTGTTGTGGTGGTGTTGCGTTGCGTCACAGAGAGAGTGGCATGGATGTGGTGAAGAGGTCGTTGACCCGCACAAAAAGTGGAGCCATCATCCATCCATCCGCACTTGTTTCTATCCAACTTCAGACCCAAGCGAACCGAACAAACGCATAGCACCAAACTCTCGCACTCTTTCTTTCTTTATACTCCTCGACGCAGCAACTCACTCAAGTATGTAAAAAGTATAAAGTCAGTTGGAAAAGAAGAAATATAAAGAGAGAAAGAAGAAAGAAAGAAAGGAAAAGGCAAAAGAAGAAGAGTTTTTTGTACTTTTAATACATACACACACACACATTCTTCGGCATAGCAATAACAATAGCACAGTATCATCATGATGGCAGGGCAGAAAGATTTTTTTTGCTTATCCATCTCCCTTCTTTTTATTCTTTATTCTGAACTGCACATCTTCCCGTAACAATGTAATCCACTCTTATACGAATGCAATGTGGTTTGATTATTATAAAAACTAGAATTTTTTGAACAAAAATTAAATAATAATGATGATGATGATCCTTCCTCTGGATGGCCGTGGATGGTTTTATTTGTGTGAATTCGAATGAAATGCAAGTCTGCTATAGCTAGTGTCTATTACCAACTTTACTAGGTTGTGGTTGTGTCAATTTAAGGGGTGGTTTGAAAACTAATTAACTACAACTGTCGCCAATGCCTACAAACAAGGTCAATTGCTTTCAATTTGCCCCAAGATAA
>JAQIWU010000515.1:0-25305 GCA_034696445.1 Isotomiella minor
GTGGACACAAACTACGATTGTATAGGCAACGACCAATATGCTGGAGAGATAGGCTATATAGTTCATACGCCTTATTGCCCTCGCTTCAGCTTTACTTTCAGTTTCTTGCTCCTAAAACGAGAAGTAAAACATTTAGCACCCTTTGTAACTTATGCCAAATTCACATGATGCTTTTCCTTTTACCATATTTGCACGGATGTGATAAACTGATTCGACTGCAGCGATTGCATGTTTAAAATTTATGACCAGAAGAAACAGGGTGAAAAGCAGATCCAGAGAGACTAGAAAGACAAGTGGTTTCATGACATCACTTGAGAGGTTATAATTATAATATGCACTTTTCTTACTTAATTGAAATATTCCAAGCATTGAAGCTGAATGCAGGGCTTTAATTATTTTGTATCGATGGGTATTCGGTCTGTCCGTAGTGCTGTCATAACTGAATTTGTGTCCTTCCAATCTGAAGTCCACAAATGAGTTTCTGATGCTGGTTCCGTTCCAAAATTTCTCATCTTTTTCCTTCATAATTTGTGCGAAATTTGTGATTTTTCTCAGCAGTTGGGTTGTCTTTGCCGTAATAGCGCAAACGACAATCAGTGATAAAATCTACATATCAGATACAAAGGTGTAAGCAACAATTATTCGGCATAGAAGTTCAAGTCAACTCACTAGGTCAAAGGTGTGCAAACAAAAGTACAATTTTCTTTTGCGAAAAAGGAAAGCCATTTAGTCTTTATACACTCCTTCTTTCAAAAAGTAATATTTGCCATTGTGATAAAAATAAGGCTAACTGAATGTGAAAAACTACAAAAAGGCACGTTTTTACTCAAGAGCAAACTAACAAGGTGAAAGTCACAAGCAGAGACAGTAGAATTTATTGGGTCCGGGGAAAGGAAAGTGCAATTTTTCATCTCATGCGTGTAGGAAAAGCAAATTAATTAGACTTTGCAGAAAACTGTGTGATAATGTGTAGTACTGTATCCACTGTTGTCCATAAAGTAAGTAGTAAATGAGGTAATACGCGATGCATGATATGAGCTGCCAAATAGACACAGGCAATTAGCAAGTTGCTTTGCAAAAGTGCAGGGGCAAGATGACACATGTCGGTTTGCATATGTGCCTGGCTATAGTATCTAATGAATTTGGAATTAGCAAATGAATAATTGATGAAGTGCAATTGCTTTGAAGTTGTTATTCTCAATAGTCGTTAAAATTTGGGCAGAGAACAACGGCTTTTCCATTCCATGTGATGATAAAGATGGCTTCATCAAATTCAATCATCGGGTTTTGAAGAAAAATACGTCAGTTCATAATAAATTTGAAAGTGTCTGGAAGCCTACTGAACACACTTTGGAATCAATGACAAGAACAACAAATTACAAAGTCTTGTTTGAAGCGTAGTTTCTAATATCTCCATGTGATTAAACTTGAAATCCATTTCCTATACATCAAGTCAGTCATGTGGGCCGCAAAAAATCATTAAAGCCACACCAACCAACCAACATTAATTGACATACGCTATACGACGACCAACCTTAATGACCCTTCAACATGCTATCTGCGATGATTAGCATGATAATACATTACCAATAGGAATTGAAATTTCAAAAACTAGCAAGGAGATGAGAATTAGTTTTGCACAACCAAACGGTCTAAACTTCTTTTGTATAAACACTTCGACGTCAGTTGTTTTTGACAAGTTTGTGATAGCAAAGTGAAAGTCAAGAAAGAAGCATCGCTTTTGGTCAGAAATCAGATAAAATCTTAGTAAATGAAGAAGCCGGAGAAAGTAACTGGATATTTTTAATTCCTTCCTTTGACAGGGGATTTGAAGGGCATGCATCAAACTTACTGGGACACTTCGTCTACGTTTATGTTATTTCTTGGTTGGATTACATTTGGAATTAGGCCTTCAACATTTTACCCTTTATCATTTGACCTTACGTACATCACAAACGCCAATTTGTCCTCTACACCCGCCTACTTTTCAATACGAGCGTCCTCGTCCTTATGGCGTCTTCTGTCAACGGAAAATGCAACAATAATAATGACAGCCCCAATGGCAAGAAGGCGGAATTCCCTGGGGACACCTTTGAACCAATTTTTACAAAAGGTGGAAAATCCGGGGGCACATCTCAGGTTAGTCACGTTGAGAATCTTAACCTAAAGTGATTGAAACTTGCGTTGCTATATTTAAGCTTGAAAACTTAAAAGAAGATGAGGCTGATGAAGAAGAATGGTTCACAGATGAGCACAAGATACCATTGAAAAGATTGTTGGACAGATACGGAAGCAACATGACAAAAGGTCTTGACCCTGGCCAGGTGTCACACAACAGGTTAAAGTACGGAACCAACGACATGGGGCAAAATGGAACGTTCCGTTTCTCTTCCATTATTGCCATCCTTCGTCACTTTTTCCTTGGGCTGCATGCTCCATTATTGCTCTGTGCAATTCTGACACTGATAATCACTGGAATGATGGGGATTTTTGATACAGGGAATCCCAACTACAATCAGGTATACACGGTCATACACTCCTCTGCAGAAATTTGTCAATCTCTCTTTCTTAATGTATAGTTGCTCCTGTTCGGGATAGTTTTTTTGGTGGTTTGTCTCCTCTCCGGGTTGTCCTTTTACTATCAAGAGTACCAAACCACGAGGGTAATGACGTCCTTCAACCACATGATCTACCAACATTTTGCAATGGTTAAAAGAGGGGGGCACTTTATTGAGGTGTTTATGGAAGATTTGGTTGTGGGGGATATTGTCAAACTGACCTATGGAGACGTCATACCCGCAGATATCAGGTTGATCAACTGTCATGAATTTTACGTCGACAATTCTACTTTGACGGGAGAGTCGGATCCCAAGAGGAGGGCTTCCATTTGCACCAACATTGACCCAATGTTGACCAAAAACATCGTGTTCTATTCTACACACGCCGTCGAAGGGCACGCGAAGGGTGTGGTCATCGCAGTTGGACCCAACACAGTCATGGGACGGATAATCAAGTTGGCAAGAAGTGAAGAATTAAAGAAGGCTGCCGCTGCAAATAAAAGCCCCGTTGTCAAAGAGATTGAAGAATTCACAACTCAAACTGCCATTAGAGCGTTGATTATTGCACTTGGGTTTCTTGGCGTAGCATTTTGGTTCCAGTTCCCTTGGCCAGATGCAGTTCTAACCTTCATCCTGATCCTAATAGTGATTGTTCCGGAGAATCTTAATTTGCTCTGCACAGTTCTGCTTTTACTAATGGTAAAGACCTACAAACAAATTTTGATCAAAATGCAATGCATCATTTCATTTCAGGCAAAACGAATGACTGGGATATATTGCCTTGTCAAAAATTTACACTCTTTGGAAACCCTGTCTTCTTCCTCGGTCATCATTGTTGATAAAACTGGGACGTTGACTCAAAATAGGATGAATGTGGCTCATCTTTGGTTTAACGACAGATTTGCTGAGGCCGATACTACGGACTATGTGGGTCAAGACCGTCGAATAAACATAGAACCATCATCGGGAGACATTGGAGATAAAGACGCATCATCCACTCCTTCCTTTAACAAATTGGATCCTGGATTTAGGGCACTTTCAAAAGTGGCCAGGTTGTGCTCTAGAGCAAAATTTAAACCGAACCAAGGCGACACCCCTATTTTTAGAAGGTATAGACCAAGAATGTTTCTGGATAATGCAAAAATAATCGTTACGAATCGTTTTTTAGGGAAGTCAGTGGCGATGCGTCCGATGGTGCCATTCTTCGATTTATGGAATCTCAGTACAAACACGTCCGAAAGTATCGATCCCAATTTAAAATTCTATGTGAAGTCCCTTTCAACTCTAGAACCAAGTATCAAGCATTTGTACATCAGAGTCTGGAAACTCACCGTCCATTGGAAACTGAACAAAAAAGACACTTTCTCACTTTAAAGGTCAGTTTTTGGTTTTATAAGAAGACTAGGTACATCATACTCTTTTTTGAATGTGGATAGGGAGCTCCAGAGGAAGTGCTAAAATTGTGTGATACCATTCTAGTAGGGGAGAGTGAATACGACCTAACACCAGAAAGATGTAACAGGGTTCATGAAGTTATCCACGCTTTGGGGTCGTTGGGGGAGAGGGTTATCGGTAATCTTTTTTCAAACACTTAAAGGATTGGTTGTCAATGTAGTCATTCGTAGGGTTTGCTGATTGTCATCTTCCTATGGAAACGTATAATTCTTCGTACACCTACACGGCGGAAAAACCAGAGTTCCTTAATGCCGGCCTACGGTTTGTTGGGATTATGTCTCTCATTGATCCCCCAAGGTAACGGAACAAATGCTATTGTAGTTATATATATTTGATATCTTACGTCTTATCAGAGCCGCAGTCCCGGACACGATTAGGAAATGTAGAAATGCGGGTGTAAAAGTTGTAATGGTCACGGGAGATTTGCCTGCGACAGCCATTGCCATTGCCAGAGTTGTAGGAATCATATCGGAGGGAAATGAGACAATTGAGGAACTTTGTGAACGCAAAAGAGCACCAGCCAATCAAATAAATTCAGCTTTGGTAAATGTGGTCGTGATTACTGGCCTTGAGTTGAAAAGAATGGACGTTGAAACGTTGGAGTCTCTAATTTCATCAGGAAAAGAACTGATTTTCTCAAGAACAACTCCGGAACAAAAGTTCATGATTGTCGACACATTCCAGAGATTAGGGAATGTAGTGGCTGTGGTAGGCGATGGCGTTAATGATGCTCCTTGCATTAAAAAAGCAGATGTAGGGATCGTAATGGGTTTAACTGGAACGGAGGTATGTAATCATTTTTCATTGTTTAAAGTCAAAGATTGAATTGAAGGCTTATTCTTTAGGTGAGCAAAGCGGTTGCAGATATGGTGCTAATGGATGACAACTTCTCAAGCATCGTGTCTGGAATTCAAGAAGGTCGCAAGGGATTTGAAAACATCAAGAAAATCCTAGGCTTTACACTGGCAGATAACGTGGCAGAAATGTAACACCTTGCCCCATCCTTTATCAGTTTTATAAAAATCTCCTATAGGTTCTGCTACTGTCTCTGTGTGATGCTGAACCTTCCTCCGCCACTTGGTATAACAACCATTTTGTTGACCGTTCTCGGGACTGATTTGCCTTTGGCCGTCAGTCTGATGTACGAGCCGTTGGAGTCAAAGCAAATAATGAGACTGAAACCCAGGAAACCGTCGGAGGAAAAACTAGTAACCAAAAGGTCGTGCCATAATTGAGTTATTACAATTCAGGCACTGAAATAATTTTGTAATTTGCAGGATCCTTGTACACTCCTACCTTCACGTGGGAATGGTTGAAGCATTTGCTGGATTATTTTCTTACTTTGTTACGATGGCGCATAATGGATTCTTGCCATGGCACCTCATGGGCATTAGGAATAGGTGGAGGAACAGCGAAATCCCGGATATGGAAGACATGTGGGGACAGGAGTGGGTATGAAACTATAGCTAAAACTTTCCATGAAGAAAATGAATGTCTTGTTTAGACATATGCCAGCAGAAAGAGATTGGAGGCTCATGCACAAACCGCCTTCTTCATGACACTTGTGGTCATGCAAGTTACAAACCTTGTTATTTGCAAAATCAGTAGGAAACCACACGTTTCATATAAAAGGCAGAAGATACCAATGAAGATGTAAGTTTCCGGACAACGACTCAATACTTGCAGAATATTTAAAGACCTGTTACTTAGAATTTGGACAACCCTTCTGGCCATCTCAGCATCCTTGGCATTGTGCTGCATGGTAATGTATGACCATCGCCTGTCAGCATTCTTTCAGATGTTGCCCCTGAGGTATGAACACGAGCCAAATCATTGCAAATCGAAAGTATACAAGCCTTCAACTTCCCCAACAGGAGAACAGATTGGTTACTGCCATTACCCTTTGCCATCCTTCTTGTCCTCTTGGAAGGAGGACGACAACTATATCTACGCTCTGCGGATAAGGATGGGACGTTTTATAACATGCTTGTTTACTAAGAAATTGAAATTTACCTTGAAATAAAAACTATTTTCAAACTTTCAAATCTTTTTGTTTGGAATATACCTGCGAGTATGCAGAATTTAATTATCACAGCAAAATAAAGTGAATGCTATTTGCAATTGAATCAAACCTAAACGTTGTAAATGAATCAGGCAAGGATTTGGACCATGTTCGGACCATTTAGACATTCCGATGCAGTAAGAATAGAAGAAGGAATAATGTACAAGTCAAAGAGATGGCAGAGTTTTTTGGCGTCGACGAATTCGTTGCTGAAGAGACCTTTTTAGTATTCAACCTGTGCTGCTGCCCTGGAATTCCCCCAAGCTCTGCTGGACAATTATAATTTTACTAGCGTAATGAATCAAATCTAATTAGCGTTGTTATGTCACCTCGATATCTAAGATGTAGATCCTTGACAGTCTCTTCGATAGGTTTTTTGCTTGACGTATCTACAATAAACATGTACAACAGTTTTGTATCAAGGAAAAATTGGTGGGCTTAAACTTACTTGGAAATGTGGCAAAATAGCACACGTTGGAAACCAAGCTCCAGCCAAATTTATTTCTTGCTTGCACTGCCCCTTGGTAGATCGTCGACTGATTAAGGCCTCGAAGTGTAAAAGATTTGGTGTGAAGAAATGAAGTCGCGACATTGGAAAATGTGTCTGCCGGGATCGTCAGTTTGATCAAATCAGGGTCTTTTTCCTGGTCAAAGTCCACTGTATTTTCAGTCTCTGAATTTTGTGGAATTGTTGACGCCCTGAAGTACAGCCTGTACTCAACAAGGGAACTGTAGCACTCCACACTAAAAAAGTAAATTAGGTAACTATTATGGCAATACTATTGTTTATCCGTGCGATTCACCTCCAATAAAGAGTCACTTGGATGCCATTCACATCCTCCGTCTCCCAACGATTTAGCACTGGAACATTTGGAACTAAGGAGAAACAACACATCATTAGACAGTTAGATTTTTAAAGCCAAATCTTAAGGTACCTCCGACAAACTCAATCTTTTTAGCAGCAAACCCCAAAGTATTATTTGCTTCCAGAGTATACACGTCAAAGTCAGAAGCTTTGACAGAGGTGAAAATGAGACGATACTCATTTTTTCCAAAAACCTCAGTGTACACTCTATCCGTATTGAAGACAGTAGTTTCTCCCTTCTTCCAGCGAACCTCAGGCTTGGGATCCGCATGAACTAATCCTACGAGCAGGGCACGAAAGCCAGGTCCACTATGTGCTCTTCTGTTTA
Organism: Isotomiella minor; assembly: GCA_034696445.1. Classification (NCBI taxonomy): domain Eukaryota; kingdom Metazoa; phylum Arthropoda; class Collembola; order Entomobryomorpha; family Isotomidae; genus Isotomiella; species Isotomiella minor. Next base: position 7,269 of record JAQIWU010000515.1, read on the forward strand.
CAGTTTCAATCTCAGGGACAACTAATTGATTTGACAAAAGTGATATGAATCCTAAATGAAGAAGGGCAGAGCAAGAAACTTACAAAGGACTCGGACGTAAACGGCTGTAAGGTATAAAAATACACATTACAATCAGTAGGGGTAAGATGAGATTTTACTAAGGATGTAAATGATACCTCCAATTGCAGGTCTTCCAACCCCATTATCTGCCGTACAAACATACAATCCTGTGTAATGTCTCGTCACATTATTTAGTGGAAGAGTGGACCGATTTAAATGGTTATGGAGTGCCAACGGAACGATTCCATCCTATGAGCAAACACAGTGTCTTTAACCATTAAAATCAAAGTTAATAAAAAGATTAAACAAAAACATACTCGCATGGTCCAAACAATTCTTGGCAAAGGGTGACCTACATTGAGAATATTAGTACTCAATAAATTTCATTTTGACTTTATAAAAAAGCCCGAATTTTATGCTTTCATCACATCATCATCGTATTGCGTCGCATATCACCTTGTGGAATGCAGCCAATCTCTTTTGATTCTCCTTCCTTCAAGACGACATTCGTTGGAGTTAATAATCTCACTGTTGGCGCATCTGAAAAGCATCAAGTTATCTGTTTCGATCATGGGTGATTGGTGGGGCTCCAAAAAAGCAGAGCAGTGACATCAATACAACAGCATGAGCAAATTCTGAACCGCAGATGCATTAACATATTTTCAAAACCCACTGACTTACATTGTCATTCAACCGCAGTTGGCAAAATGTTCAAAGGATTTTTGGAGCAATGTTAAACACTCTCATTTTTCATTCTTTTTGTCAGATTTCAAGGAACTAGATTGAGAATTTGCTCAAGATGTCACTCACAAAAATAAATTAAACGTTTGCATTTTGTTCTAACCGTGAACAATCAAGGAATGAGCTAGCCGTATTGGAGTCCATGAGGGGGAGGACACAATGCACTCATAGCGTCCGTCGTCATCTCTCGAAACTTTTGAAATTGTCAATGTGAAATCTGACTCGTTGGTGTTGTAGAGATTTATCCTGTCTTCGAACTTTGTGATGTTACTTCCTGCGAGGATGTTCGTTCCATGTTTCCACAAAACTTGCCATTCTCCTGAAAAGTCAACCGGAGATATAACCAAGCACGGGGCAGAGTGAGACTCTTACCTAAGTTAAATACTTTGCAGGGGAGCTGCACAGTATCCCCAACGGTACCAGTCAGATTGGTCTGGGGACTGTGAATTTGTGGCACTTGTCGTTGGATGGAGTGAAAGGTTCCCGATGGTTTCGTCTGTGTTTCGGGGACCAACCTCTCCCCACCTCGTTGAAGGGACGTAGAGGAAGGTGGGGGGACAACATAAGGTGGCCATTTAGACCCGCTTTGACCCTGACCCTGACCCCAGCATATTGCTGAAAACCATTCATATAGGCACAAGTTAAAGAAAGTGCTTTTTGCTCCATATCATGCTATTATACCTACGGTGACTTTCGGGGAGTAACAACTTTTTTGCATTTAAAAGCCAATAAAAGAGTCAAACGCACAATTAGCTGGCAATCATCTCATTTCAAGCAGAGAAGACGAGGTGTCACATCATGCTGAGGTGATGTAACGCGATTCTAGGAAAATATTTACTTAAAATTTGCAAGCAGGGAAATTTGCGTGTGAGCCAATAATGATATCTCTACTTCCCCAACTGAAGTGCGACTGCCAACCAAATTAACACATAAAATACAACTGTCATTCCTGTTTTTCTGGAGCATATCAAATTTGCACAAATAACAACCAAGAAAATGCTCACTCTACAGAGAGAAAGGGTAAAGTCAATATGGTCGCTTAAGATTGTTTTTTCACATGTCGTCGTTCGTGCTTCATGTGAAACATTTAGAAGGCATATTAGTCTTTTCATGTTTTAACAGGCTTTGACTGCAAGTAAATGGACTGTGGATTTTCACGGACTCCACACGCAGACGATGCAAACAAACATCAAAATCAAATCTGATAATTTGATTTGCTTTCATTTAATCTAATTTGGTTCACTTGCTGTGTGGCTATGGCTGTACACTTTCATACACGGGACAATTTAAGCAATTAAGGATTTGATCCAAATAAAATAAGCCTCTCATTTCAGATTCTTTTGAATGAATATCACAAGTTTTTGTTGTGGAACGACTACTTTTTTTGAATATCAAGGTTAAACCCGAGGAAAGTTTTGACATTTTGTTGTCAAGCAAAAAGTCACGGATGGGTCTAAATTTACGAACTTGGTGTGACAAGATAAGGCCATCACAACGCCTTTTCACCGAATCTGAAAATTGCATGGCTTGGGAAAGCATAACTGCATGAATGTTGTTCACCAAGTCTCTTGAATTCATAAGAAACTAAGCATGCAAGCATAGATTTTTGCGAACAAGGTACCTGCTGTGATACGCGTACGAACGGACTGACCAGCTTGCGATAAAAGAGACGCTTAATTTCTCATAATGAAGAATAAACATGCTTTTATGAGAAGAGAAAGGTGAAACTCCTTACCCAAGGGAAAGATGAGACAGTATAGGATAGAAAGGGCGAAATGTCTGCATAGAATAAGCCAACGCATTGTATTGCTTTCTCCTCAGTCTTCTGCTAAAATCCTTCCTTTCACAGAATTTCACAAGTGAACACACTCAAAATATAGTTTTTGTCTGCACTTAAAGCACCAATTAAATCCTGTCGTTCCTTTGTTCCTTTTGTAATTAAGAAAGGTAGCGTTATTGAATCTTCAGTTTAATTAAATTGTCCTGGAACACAGACACACACGCTGGAGTTTTTCTTGGTATTGACAGCAAAACTGATGAGAAGATGAATAGTACGGTTTCTTTTGTAGAATTCATCTTTCCTCTATGTGCACGTCCTCGTCGTTGTGTAGGGTATATCCTTTGACTTTTGCACTTTTCTCCTCCACCCACCTTTTTGCACGAAAATGAAACACCGACTTTGTATTCAGGTTGATGCGTGTTAAGGAAATCTATGAAAAGATGAAGATGTATTGAGTGAATGACTAACTAACTAACTTTAGACGACAGCCGTGGCTAAAAAGCGTGGAAAATACATTAGCATTTAAGCATTATCTCGAAAAGCCGAAAAGAAAGTAGGTAAGCGTTATTGCCTCGCTAAGTGTTACCGATGATGTTGTGTTAGTTTTTTGGCAATGTCTATATTAGTTTAGTTACGTTTGTTGTGGATAATTTGCTTTTCTCCCTGACAGATGAAAAGAGGCATTAATAACCCATTATGTGTGTTAATGATTGTGTCTATCGGTCTTTTCTACTAAAAAACAGTGCTTTCTTTATGCTTGTTTATGTTTTCTTCACTTTCCCATTCCATTCATTGAAGTGAGGATAAACAAAGTTGGACTGTAATTTAATTATTGATGCACAAATGTTATTTAACTATGACAGAAAGCAAAGGAGAGAATGTGTAAGACATTCTTTTCTGAACCGAAGCGACTTAACTCTTTTGTTGAGATCCGATGAGTGATTTGATTTGATCTGTTGTGCTTTGATCTGGCTTTTTTCTTTCTCTCAGTCATTCATGAACTCATGTTTCCATTCAACCTGTCCAACTTTCTAATGCTGATGGATATCGTCCATCCATCCTAACTCAAATTGGCTTGTTTTATGAAGTTTCTTCATAGAAACTATAAAAGTTTGGAAGAAAGAACAGTTTTTTTCTTTATCAAAGCAGGTTTCGTGATTTCCTGAAATCTGTATACTTTTATCTTTTATTTCCCCCATAAACTGAGACCATTATCTATTCGTGTTTCCTGACAAAATGTTATTAGTGCACGGAATAAGGCTGTAAAAAAGAAGTGAATAAATCCAGTTGTTTTGTTGTTCTTTGCTTCTGTGTGTTATTAATGAAATGAAATGAGCTTGCCTTGGGAAAGTTCTCACATTATTATCGCACTTCTTTCCACTTTCTTTTCCGTCTTCACTCAAAGAAGAAAATGGACTGACCCGCAGGTCTGTCGTGCTTCTCACTGGTTAACTTGGTGACCACAATGTGTCCAAAAGAAAGGGTGGAAGATAAGTGTACATAAAAAATCGTGCCCAAGATGAATGATTTCTGTTTTAGAACTGGCCAACCAAATGGAATGAAGCTGTCCAGAAACCAAAATTAGTTTTGCCAGAAAGAAGGGCTATGCTAGGCTGTCCAATAACTGGAAGTGCTGTGGGGTCATTTTGACAGGCTTTTAGATAGAGGTAACAAACATTAGGTTTTTCTTTTCGTATGGACGAATGAATGATAACGACATTCAATTTTACGTTATTAAATTGAATTGGCTAAAAGGGGAGCACAACACAAACCCAGGATAAATGGGGATCTCTGAGTGATGAGCATGCACTCTAACTATGGCCTATGGAATGGCTCTGTGTCAAATCAGTTAATGATTCTTTAATTAATCTGATGCTTGCTTACATGTGGTCGCAATATGCTAAAGTGAATTCCCCAATGTTGTGAACTATCATCATGCCAAGCTATATTTTGCCAAGAAGGATTAGGATTGATCCAATAAAAATAAATCCAATTATACGCCATCATTTTTCTTCCTTCTGTAGAAAATTTACTGAAGGAAAATTATAGTCCCGAGGTTTTGTTATAATAGACTTGTTTAATGAATAAATCGGTGTGTTCCAGAAGGGAATAAATCTGTTCCTTGTCGATTTTTCTGACTAGAGTACTGCCTAGCATTTGGGGCATTGTGAGAAAATGCCATGTCGTTGTAATCACATTGCGTTACTCCGACGACCATTAGTCTTGGTTTCCAAAGTTAGTCAATTGCCTGATCTTGTTGTTGAAGACGAGAAGATGGGATTAGTTCATCTATCATGCAAAAAACCGTAGAGGTCACCTACACAACTCTTGTAATATTAGCAAGATGACGACAATGACATATTTTAAGATTTGCATTGAATGACAATAACAAACAGAAGTATTCTATACTTTGCAATGTCTCATCATGCCCCAGTCAGTCTCAGTCTCACATCAGAGAGTAGCTGAGCAATAAGGAAGTCATTTGTCTAATGCATTACTCACACGCGTCGTTGTGCCATCAATTAAAAAAAATACAACAAACGCAGTAGTAGGACTCTAGTCTAGCCTATCACATCCTCCTATCATGATTAGTTAGTGCAGTCATTCATTGCGCACAATTACAATTAGATAACATATCTTGATTAAAACGTTTAAAGTCATTCGCACACAGAAGAGTGTGCCAAGACTACATACGTAGTTGCTTGTCATGCATGAATAGTAGAATTGGAATTAGACGAATCGTCCTCAATCAATGTTGATGCTACCATCCCTATAATATAATGTGGTATAAAGAGTGTGAGAGATTTCTGTATGTGGGGTGGGTGTTTTTTATCAATATATAAATATATGCATGCACCAATGCTTTGGCTTTTGTCAATAAGAAAATCTACCCTTTTGTGAGCCTAAAACAACCTCAGTCAGTGTGTTGAGTGAGTGCAGTGCTATTTATATGTATGTGGAATGCGCATGAAACTTAAGACACTATGAAATGAGAACCACCACTGCCACTTTACTTTATACCACAGTTGTTCGGAAAAATGTAAATAAAATATTCACATCACAAAAGAAACAAGTCGAGCGTAATAAAACAATAACAAAAATCTAAACCAAAAGTGAGAAACCTGACACTTTAAAATCGGTCAATCGGAGCAGTTGTATCAAACTTTCAAATTGAAATAAGCCAAATGTTCAAAATTGCTGTCATTCGCAAGGCCGTGCCATTGTCTTTTTAAATAATTTTAAAGAGTTTGCCATTCTTCTGTTTTGTTTGTTCTCCTGGTGTTTTGTATTGTTTACCTGCTGATAAAAGAGAGGATCGAGTTGATCATACGTACCTAATTTGTCATCATCACCGGTGAGTCATTTCGTTGTGTCATTCTTTTTTTTTGCATCATTTTCCTTGAGGCTTCGTCTTTTTTGCAAGTATCATCATCCTCGTCTTTAATCCCATCTAATTTTGTTTTGTGTAGATTTCTTGTGTGTTGCCATATCAATGATCTTCTCTACGGTTATCGAGTCCGATAAAAGAAGACGCTCGGAAAACTGACGCTCAAGAATCCTAGTGTTCTTCCCGAAGCGTGAGTGGTAGAGGATGAGGGACCACGACTGACTGACTGATTGTTGACATTGAAGATTGATTCAATTCCATTTGAATTGAAAGTGTTGGGGTGGGTGAAGTATAAATGCTTTGGAAAACGAAGCCAGCGGAAGGGGATGGGGCAGTGGGGGTGACAGAGAAAACTCAAGGTACTTCCGAGAGCAATGGATTTGGTGGCCAAGAACATCAAAGGACGACGGCAAAATGTGTTGAGAATGGAACGTCATCTGCCTCATCTCGTCGTAGGCATGGGGTAGCCATCTACCCCTTTCAAAATCAGAACAAGGATAAACGTCTCCTCACTTTGGAACTTGGGGACAGTGTGGTTGTCAAAGATGAACCAGTTTCCGGTTGGTATTATGGGTGGAAAAAGTACTTCCCTGAATTTCCTGGTCTATTCCCTGGTAGGCACTACTCACGTTACAAGTTTATAATGAGACAGTTTCACAGATTCATGTTGTTTTATTTTTCAATAGTGTCACACATTACAACCCAACAGAAGCGTGAATTTGCAGACATTCTGGACAAGATTGCTGAAGTCTGTAGAGAATGGGGGGAGATAAGGAAAAAGCTGTTTGTGGAAGGTCACCCCTATCAATTTGATCATATCGGCCGTGGAATTATAGAATTAGTAGAAGGCCGCCGATCTCTTTTGAACCAATCCTTAACGCAAGACCAGTACAGGGAACTTACTAGGAAGCTTTGTGTTAGGATTGATTGGGGGAACAGAAAATTAGGCTTAGATCTGATTCCTTGGAACTGGTTACTAGAAGATTTTCAGGTTGCTTCTGAAACTGAAGAAGAAGGTAGCCATCATTACAATTCAAAAGTATCCGAATAAATGAGTGAGTTCATACAGGAATTATTTTCCTTACAGCCACGAAATCCTCGTCCATTGAGAAGGAGAGAGACAGCTTTGTTAACATTCTTCCCAGATGTAATAAGGAAGCTGGGAAATTATTCAAGATACATCAGAAATCTGCAGAGAATGCAGCGTAAATACTTATTTCTTTCTTATCCTTCTTAACTTTAATTGTAACATTTTTTAAAATGGGTTATTGTATTTTAGTTCTAGAGGCAGCAATACCTTGAGTCGACCAAAGGGTAAAAAGGAATTGGTGAATGACTTGTATGTATGCCTACGAGATTTCTCCTACACGTTTACGGATGATTGCGAAATTGCGTTTTCCCTTTTTGATGGAAAAAGGTACGATGGAGGTTTTCTTGTATCTTGTGAATTCACCAGTTTCTAAAACACCATTTTGTATTTGCTAGGTTCATTTCGGAGCGGTACATTATCAATCAACAACACGCACATTGTCCTTTATCAAGTTTTCACATGGCGGATGAACACCCCACAATTTTCAAGGACATCAATGTGCACAGCCGGCGTGACCTTTACCTAGTTGTATATATCGTGAGAATTGGGAGAATGTTTTATGCTGAAAGTACCAAAAAGATGGCAATGGCAAAACGAAGATTTAGACGCCCATACGCTTGTGGAGTATTAAATCTCAGTGACGTTCAAACACTAGCTGACGAAGAACTGGAAATTACAATGTAAGGAAGGCCTTTTAGTTCATGACAAAATGAAATAACACCTTCAATATTTGTTTTTACAGAAACGCTTATGAAAAGCCAATGAAACTGTACAATTCAGATGAAAAGGATTTTTGGCAAGTCCATGAACTCGTTGTATCTCAGAACTACCGTAATATTGTCAGCAAGGTAATTCCAGTTTTGAACTCGTTCACTGTTTCCGTGTTCTGGTGTGGAGCAAATCGATTGAACGCTAGCAATAAGACCAGCAATCTACACATGACTAAGATGATAGGCTTCAACAATATAATCGCCCCTCCAGGCGTTGTAAGAAACGATCTGTACATAACACTGTCGTCGGTGGATCTTTTGGAGAAGAAGCAAAATAAAACAGGAGGGACGAAAAGTTGCAATTTGGAAGTGGAGATACAGGTTGGATTTTTGATTTTCTCCCTTAAATTGGTGACGTGCTAAAGAGTTGTCGAATTCTTTTGTGTTTCAGATTATTGACGATGAGGACGAAATAATTACTTCCTTGGACAGTAACTGCTGGAAATCGATTATTCTTCACCATGTCAACTTGCCGAAGTATAACGAGACGATAAAGTTTGCCATTCCCATCGAAATATTTCCAAAAGCGAAGATTCGTTGCATTTTTCGCCATTGTTCAGCAAAGGACAAGACTGAGAAAAAGATGTTTGGCATTACGTGGTTAAATTTGATGGATCCCTCCGGTACCACAGTTCGGGACAGAGACCATCAGCTAACGATTTATAAGTGGACAGACGAGCACTCTCTTCCTGTACACACAACTAGTCTTCATCTCTCTAAAGACACTGTAAGAGAAAGCAAATGTTGTATCATACCTACCAATCTAACAAGTTTTCTAAATTGAGCTCTTACTTGCACAGGTGGTTTTGCAAACTTTAATGATTTCAACAAAGTTCACTCAAAATATTGATCTAGTCAATTTACTCAAATGGAAACAAACTGAAAACCTGAAGCCCTCTCTACAGAATCTTATCTCCAGCTCCGAAGCTACAGAAGAAATTGTGAGAAAGTTTTTGCAGGTATGTCAACAAAGTTTCATATGCTTGCAGTGAATTGTGAATTAACATATTTTTTGTATGCTGTACAGGACGTTCTGGACGCACTGTTCACTATTTTTTCTGACGAAGATGGCAACAGTACAGAATATTCCGGAGACGTTTTTACTCTATTAGTCAACATTTTTCAACTTCTTCGGAATTCCAACTATTCTGCTTACAAGTCAATCTTAAATGCGTACTGCGCAGAACACTTTGCGGCGGCTTTGGTGTACAAAGGGCTGCTTCAGTCACTTCGACACTACACCACAGTGTTGCTGAAGTCAGTCACAGAGGACATTACGCAGTTGATACAAAATTGCTATAGTTCCCTTCAGTTTATTTTCAAGTTTGTGGTTCAATCCCAGGTTTTGTTCGCCAAGGCAACTGGTATGTAAATGTTTCTGATTTCAAAAAGAAGAAACCTTCCAATGAAAGTACAATACAATTTGTGACTGTCAAATTCTTTGTTTTTCTAGGAGGGACTTTGGAAGACAGCTTTCACCGAGACGTAAAAACCTTAATTAAATGTTTCTGCGAAGTGTTCGGATGCATGGATTGTTCGCCTGTTTTTGTGGAAACCCAGTCTATTCTTCTTCAAAATTTCAATGCTGTTTATTTGGAGCTGTTGCGCGTTATGCCATTAATGGACGTGTGTCAACTTGTGTGCGAAATATTCCAAGCCATTCCAATTAAAGAAAGCGCTGCACATCCACTTTCACCTGCAAAACTATCTGCAATACTTCAAGTTGTTCAGAGCCCACTGTTTAGGTATGTATGTAGTTCTGAAGCTCTGAAATACTAAAATTCGAATCCTAATATTTTTGTTTATTCCAGGCATTCTTCCTGTCGAGAGCTTCTTCTTCCTGTATTTTGTAGACATATAAGACATCACCTTGCCCAACGAGAGGAGCTTAAACTCTGTACGGACGTGCTCTCTGAAATTTTAATCTATCTTTATGATATACGCCACTTAAAAGAGGAAAAAGCCCACGCTGATGTTGAAGTCGTATGTACGACAACTTTGGAAATGCTAGTTCAAGCCATACTGGTGTTGGAACGAACGAGTACGATTGTTGGAAACCTTGTCACGTGTCTGATCTCCCTTCTGGAACAAATGACCGACTGCCATTACAATCGCCTATGGGATGAATTTCATGAAAGGAAGCCCGTACGGGATTTATTGTTTCGGGTGTTTCTGCTATTCAGGTATGGTCCTAAATGCCCATCTATCAAATGAAATTTTAAACGTATTAATTTCTCTTGTTTAGGGATTTGATCAAGCATGATGTTTTTCCTACCGACTGGGCTTTTATGAAGCTATTCACAAACCACGTCATGTTGACCTCGCTTCACGAGTTCTGCCAACCTCTCATAACGGACTTTCTCAAATTTTTCGACGTGCAGTTGTGGAACCAGTATTTTACACTTGCTGTTACGTTCATGTGTCAGCCTGAATTGCAGCTGGAAAAATTTCATCCATGGAAGAAAGAATGGATAATGGAAAAATATGGAGATATGAGATTGAAAATGGGCTATCAGTTACTTCAAGTAAGTGACAATAACAGCAACCTAATAGCCCACTTAAAAGCTAACTTCTAATCGTTACAATTATTTAGCTCTGGAGTAACTTGGGAGATGCCGAACGTAGGAAATTTATTCCATCAATGGTTGGCCCTTTTCTGGAGGTTACAATGATTCCACAACCAGAGCTGCGCCTAGTCACTCTTCAGGCATTCTTTTACGACATGATGCATACAGAATATACCTTGAGTGGAGATATCAAAGAAACCGAAACAGAACTGATTGAAAGGCTGGATTTACTTATAAATTCGGAGACGGAAATAGAATATGGGGATGAAGATTACCGAGTCAGGTTTCGTGAAGTTCTCATGGATCGTCTCAAATCAGCATCAAATAAAATGCCCAGGGTCAAGAACGAATGGGTTTCTCTATGTAGCTCGACAATAGAATCTCTGTCAAATCTCCTTCAGCTTCTTCTCGACTACAGAGACATTGCAAGAAGATGCGTGGAAGAAAATCGCGATAAACTTATGCAGTGCACGGTAAACTTGCTTCAATTTTACAGGTAATACTATCGAAGGTCCTTATCGTTATCATTTTATGCTAGCCTCAATTCAATAATGGTCTAATAATTTAGAGAGGAGAAACGGATGGAACAGTACTTGCGTTATGTGCATAAACTCCACAATCTTCACCTTTGCACGGAGAATTACACGGAAGCCGGCTTTACTCTTTTGCTTCATGGTCGTTTGCTTCAGTGGGATAGAGATAAAACACTTCAAGAAACATACGAATCGGGTGGTCTTCAATTTCCTTCTCAGAAAGAAGCTGAACGCAAGGAATTTATATATAGTAGAGTCATTTCGTACTTTGATCAGGGAAAAGTAAGTTCTTTTGATTATACTCAGATTGATTCGGTACTTATTTGTCAATGTCATTCTGTAGGTGTGGGAGAAGGCAATCCAACTGTGCAAGGAACTCGCTATACAGTATGAAAAGCGGTACGACTACACCCGATTAAGTCGTATACTACAAATGCAAGCAACGTTTTACAACAACATCCTGAGCCAACTTCGTCCAGAGCCGGAGTATTTCAGGTTGGTAGAAATTTTAGATTTTATTTAAACGCTTAATCAGGTACATTGCACAGGTACTACGTTTGGTTGGCTAATTAAGTAACGGTTACAATAACAAAACAAAAGTCTACTTTCCGAAATTATGGACGATGTCCCAATCAATGGAATCCAGTTTAACTTTAGAAGACACTTCGATTTTACACTTCCGCCCCGTGAAGAACTCGACGAGGATCTTCATCATCTCCATGTGTTTAGCTTCCCATGGACCTTTGTTCTCTATCTTCTTGAATGCACACGTTATTGCAAAGTCCTCTCCCAATTCACAGACTTTTCCTTCCAAAAGTTGACAAATGCAGACAGCCCCCTGACACACTCCCTCCATCACATCCGTTACAAGCTGTTCATCTTTTTTTTCGCACTGGAAGAGGCGTTGCCCTTCGTGACCCACTTCTTGGGTACATCCCACTTGTCCCCCGGGGTAGCTGCCGTATTTGCATTTGAAGGAGTTGCTGTGACTATACTTGAGTCGTAGTTGCGAAATTCGATCCACATGTCTTTGGTTTTTATGACGTCATTGAAGTGGGCTATCGTTTTATCTAGATGAGGTTGGGTGCTAAGCAAGGCGTAGACTTCCGATTTTGCTTTTTGTTGCACCAAGAAGTGAGTTGTACTCCCGTCGGCGTGTTCGTCACACTTTCCACCAAATCGCGCCACTTTCCAACACCCTTCAGCCGTACACACCGAGTTTTTATTGTTATCCCATTGGATTCTGCCAGACTGAAACGTCACAGGTTTATTCTCCACATTGAGCGTGCGTCTGGAATACAGCAGCCTGCAAAAAAAACATGCATAATAGGTCAATGTGACAAGTGAATATTGAGAATAGTTATTGTTCTACACACTTTTTCATCTGTGGGCTCTCCTTCATGTCCTTGTCTTCTCCCCTCCACCCACTCTTCCCAAACAAGTCTTTCTTCACCTCCACGAAAATACGCCAAATTGTGGTGTTTTTTCTCGGCCCTTTCCACTCTTCTTTCTTATCATCGTCATCCTCCTCCTCAAACGTGACATTCCATGGCAGCCGGTACTTTGGTAAAACTTTTGGTGGCAGTTGTATTATGTCTTGCGACGACACGGGAGAGTCTACAAATAAAGCATTACAATAAGAACAATGATAACAATAACATTTAGTACAGTCACTCACCAGTCTCCATTAATTCGATAAGCTCCTGCTTATTATTCCGGAAAAGGATTGATTCGAAGTCAAAGTCCTCAGGAAGCTCGAATTTCCTCACTTTGCTGCCACTCTTGACGAGGAGCCTCTGCCTCTTCGCTGGAGGATCGCCGCCTACACAAACCTCGCTCACGTCACTGACGGACACTGAAGGACCACAATCCTTAAAATCTTTTGTCCATGATCAATTATTTCCTACCGTAATTGAACTAAAGTAACACTTTGCGAGAATGAAGTGACGAGGAACGGGAGGAGAGAGTCTCTGCTTTATGCTCGAATGAAGACCACGAGACGAGTGAGAGGAAAGAGGAAGGAACGTGAGAGAAAGAAAGGCAGCAAAGACAAAGAGAGTTCGATGACTCTTTCGTCTGCCGTTCCATCCGAGACTTTTTTTTCATCCATGCTCTTTTGTGGTCATTTTTATTTCAGAGTAGCCTTTTATGGACAAGATTTCCCTCTTTTTGTGCGAAATAAGGAATTCATCTACAGAGGACAAGAATACGAAAGACTTGGAGCATTCATTCAACGAATTACGGAAGAATGGCCGGACGCACAACTGCTTCAAAAAAGTGTCCCACCCGATCTAAGGACAATTGAAAGTCAAAATCAGTTTATACAAATATGTAACGTGAAACCCAAGCCTGCTGACATTGAGCAAAGTTGTAACATTGAAATACCGGAAAAGATTCGTGCTTTTTACCTTGTAAATGATGTCTCCACGTTCCAATTCGATCGTCGAATAGAAAAAGAAGGATCTCCAGCTGCCAGTGACGATAATGAGTTCAAATCAATGTGGATTGAAAGGACCGTTCTTAAGACGAACATGGTGTTCCCCGGTACTTTGAAATGGGCCGAAGTCATTGAGAAGCGTGTTGTAGAATTGTGCCCGGTAAGTTTTATACGGATTTTAGACGTTCCAACCGTAATTCAGGTTATAAAATTTTGTTTTCTTTTGTGTCAAGGTGGAATTTGCTTGCGAGAAGATGGAGGAGGCTAATGAAAGCTTGAGAACCCTGGTTGGCCAGTTCACCATTGATGAAAATGCTGAGTTAAAGAATGTGAATCCGTTGAGCATGAGATTACAAGGAATGCTGGACGCAGCTGTCATGGGTGGAATTCCAAAGTATACAGAAGCTTTCTTCAATGAAGAGTTCATGAAAAAAGAACAAACGACAGATTTTGTCAAACGATTGATTACTTCACTTCAGCAGCAGGTTTGGCAATTCTTCTTTCATTGATTCCAAGTGTTTTATTATTACTAACTGGGATTCTTATGATATTAAAGGTGAAAATATTGGAAGAAGGGCTGGAGATACACGGTCGATTTATATCTCCTGGTGTGCAACCCCTTCACAAACGTTTGCTGGAATGTCACCAACAAATGAGAACGAGCGTTTCAGAGACGGAATCTCTGGTAGTGTCAACTTTCTCGATTCTTGGTAACAACGACAGCACATTCAGACGGTGTGACAGTGGAGGCAACGTAATGCGAGACTCGTTTCGAAAAATGAATACTGGAAGGAGTGGAACAAGCATTATCAATAGTCCACTACCTCCCGTACCAAAGCATTCTCCCACAAGGATGGATAAACCACTTGCCAGTTCTAATTCGAATAGATCCTCCGTCTCATCAACCGGGGGATATGGTCATGTCCTTAGTATGAGGTATGTAACACGATTCAACGAATATCGTATCGATCTTATCTAACTTGAAACTTCTTGTGAAAGGATGGGATCTTCTGCTCGAGATATATTTGACGATGACGAAGACGATGTTTACAGTCAACCAGTGGAATCTAATGGTGCCCCCGTTAGTAACGGCACCACACAGAACAACTGTTCCAAGCCACCTCTTATCCCTAGTCGCAGCAAGAAAGTTTTCAGTGTAGGAAGCACCGGCACTTCGGACACAGAGTACATAATAATGCCTCCCTCAAGAATAAGAGAAATGAGTATGGATGGACAGAATCATAGCACAGTGTGCAGTCGACCAGCAATTTCACCGCCTCCAACGATTCCCCCTAAACCTACAGCTGTAACAATTGGCTCGGGAGCTACCTCACCTCCTCCTCCCTTACATCCAAGGTAAGCATAATAGATTGATCAAAGTTTCAGTTCATTAATTCAACGCACTCAATGTTAAACAGGAAATCAGCTTCCACGACGACTACAGTGATGGCTCCCATATCCAAAACTTCCTCTACTACGTCACTTAATTCTGGATCTGCTGATAAACCAGGATCACCTCCCCCTCCTCCAGTACCCCCGAAACCAAAACCAAATTGCAATATTCAGACTGATGAAGACAATACTTACATGAACAAATCAGAATTGCTGACTGAAATGGACTCGCTCAATAAAAACAAGTGCTCAACCCCAACACCAACTGACACAATTGGAAGACGCTCTGCTGGACATAAAGAATATTTTGTGCCTATTGCTGCAGCAAAAGATGTTAACAAGGATGACACGAAGGACGAGAAGAGTTCTGAATCTAAATGTTAAATGTGTTCACTTCGACTATCATTTTCCTTTTATATCTGCCTATTTATTATTTTCTTGTTCATAGTGCTGCTTTGTTCTGTTATTGTCCCCGTTACAAAAAGTTACGATTATGTCAGTTTACATGTACTGACAGCTTTTCCTACTGTCTAGTGTTAATGTACTAATTGTAAGGTTAGGGATAATGCAATAATTTCATGACAGTCATATTACTTAAGCCTAAGGAGGTGGATTTTTACTTCCGTAAGACCCACGTCCAACTCTTAATGCCAATATTTGTTTGCAATGCAATGTACAAAGGAATGATCTGTGTTAATTTTTTTTATTACTCTTGTTTATCGTGACAAATGAGATGCGAGTTGAAAATCATCAATTTATGTTTTGTGGAATTTTGTACGCTTAGCAGAATATATTTATTACAATGTATCATTTTCAAAAGTGTACCTTCATCATTACCTATCATTCGAGATTTACGTGACATTCACATTAAATTATGAACTTTATATAAGTTGTCTAGTCTTTCAGTTTAAACATTACGTTGGTTAGCTGTGTCAATCAAACATTATCGTGTGTGTACATGTGCCCAAGAGAAATTGAAAATTCTGATTAATGACTGACTTTTTTACATGTGTGCACTACACTTAAGATAGTTTGTACGCCAGGTAAAAATAGTTCTTGTACAAGATTCACTCACAAATAAAAGACATTTGAGTTTTAAAAAATATGTCGTAGTTTGTAAAGTTTGGTAGAATGTTGAAGTGGAATGATTATGATTCGTGCCCCACCCAGTGCCTAGTCATATAATCAACTTCCTTGGCCCCACCACAACGATTTTATTCCAATTACATGTTTTTATCCTGGAACCACTTATTACTGAATGAAGGCGTTGGCGTTTTTTGAATAAAATATTGATTCCAGTGAAGGTTCACCTTTCCCTAAATTGTGTGGTGCCTGCCTTCCTCAACTCTCCCGTTGTTAAGTCTCTTTACTCCCGAACATGGAAAAATTTGTCCTAATTCCTCTTGTATGGCTTCTTGGCACTGCAGTATCCACAACAACGCAGAGGCTCTTTACAGTGTTGCAAGATTGCACCGTCAACTACATTGTCGACAAAGAGTTTGGTGGTCCTCAAGGCGACGCGATTTACTCCCTCAACATTGTTCAAACCCTCATTATTACGCACACCGATTCAATCGACCTAAGGGGCCATATTGGACGTCTATTCCAAGTGACGAAATGGGCTACTGCTTGCTCAGTTGTTTTCATTAACTTTGGGTTTCAGATTGCCCCAGATGAGAGTGACATGGTGTTTAATGAAATTTCCTTTTGGAAACAGGACCCCTCAGTGGTGGTGATGGAAGTCAAGGATCCATTTGTGAAACTGAACGCTTGGAAACGTTTTTATAACACATTTCCTAAAGTCCCGATGACATCCGTATTCATCATCTTCAGTACCAGAGAAAATGAGGAATTGCTATACCTATTTTGCTATTTATGCGTCGAACTTAGCCACCCTGAATATATCGACGGCCTGTTGCGTCCCATCCTTCTCAGCGTCACTACCCTGCAAGAGGTTGTCAGCATGCAGCGAAGACTGTCAGTCAACCATAGAGACGTCCTCATTGCCCACGTAGGGCTGACAAGTGTGGATAAACGAATGACCTGTAGTCTCCGTACTGAAGGACTGTTCACGCCTGCCACGCTCTGTGTAGCTGCTGCACTTTCAAAAAAGTACAACTACTCCGTTGCTCCCCTTGGCTATCAAGGGGACGTTTATGGCGAAGCCACAAATCTCTACGCCACGTCACCAGAAATGATTGAGTACTTCTTCATGACGAGGTCTAAATCAAGATGGGTGTGGATAGGAAGTGGCTCACGCTTTCAATCTTACACTTGGAAGATGTTCATCAAGCCAAAGTCGCCAAGTTTCTCAGCCATGTTGACTCCTTTTGATGTGGAAACATGGGCATTGTTCTGGACCACAATCATTGTTGGAACAATCGTCTGGTTCTATGGACACCGGGAATTTACTTTGGATGAATTTAAAATCAAGGATATTGTATTCATATATTTTCGAACTTTGTTAGACCAGGATTCCACTCTAAGGTTCTCAAACAGGCGGGATTTTTTTCTCCACCCACTTTTTGGAAGTTGGATCATCCTCGCCTTCTTTTTGGGGAACTTTTATAAGGGCGAGCTCTTCTCTTGTTTGACTTCTAAAATCATTCCCAGCGTTCCTAAAACATTAGAAGGCGTTTTACAAGCGTCTGACAGTATCCCCATGTTGTCAACTACCTTTAACTACATCGAAGTTCCAGCACCTGCCAGGAACAAAGAGGATTCCAACTACCACATCTTTGGTACGGCCAAAGAAAGAAAACCCGTGTCCAGCGTAAGAACTCAGGTAATACCAAATATCCTGATGTCCATGGCTGGGCAGCAGAGAATTCGAGAGGTGATGTCCAGACTTAATTCATCCATAAACTTTTTCCACGTCACGCAAAAAGACTTGGTGTACAACATATCCCATGCAATTCCTATAGTTTCAACTGAGGGACAAAGCAGTAAGATTTACAAGGATTTGGATAGCTTTGCCGTCGTGGAGCGGACAGCAGAATTGTTGTACATTGAAAACTTTATAAAGTTTTACAATTCTCACGTAGCTTTGAGACATCATGAAGAATCCTTTTACACGAGACAATTTCCATGGTTTGGAAGAGGCAATTATTTTATCAAAATCGTTGGCCGTGAAGTAGCTTCCTTCGTCGAGACAGGATTGCACCACATGTGGGAAGTGCATTCAGACGAAGCAGCGACGCTGGACCAAATTTTCTCTTATCAAGACCACAAAAGACCCCTTTATGGAACGAGCTATCAAAGAATGATTCTGGTGCAGAA
>JAQIWU010000516.1:0-25252 GCA_034696445.1 Isotomiella minor
AAGCATTGCTATGAAAGACGAGATAAAGAATGGAAATCCACAAGGGGCAACATGAGATGGATGTAATTATGTCCTGCTGCACGACGATTTGCAAACAGAAATATTTATTGATCATTGGTCACAACTGACCATTTTTGTTGTCCTGAATAGTACCCTAACATTACAAAATTTTTACAATTCATCATTCTTACTGTTCCTGACTGTTTCTGTATGACTCCTCAATGACCATGAATACGGTGTAGCCAACATTCACAACAAATCGGAAGAAGGAGAGTGTGGAGATGTAGAACAAAGCGTAGAGATATGCGTAGATGAATGGTCCAAATGCGTTGTGTATTCGTAACAAGTCATGCGTGGCGTCCAGAAGGGCCCTTAAATTCTTCGCATCCACTTTTGGCACCAAGAAAAGAATCGAGTAGTAGAGTCCCAGGCCAGCTACAAGGCATCCGAGTGCGCTCCACAGAAGTCGTCTCTGTTAAGCAAAAATAAGTGACTTTTAGCTACATTTCCCACATGTATTTAAGTTAATGACACGTACCAATTGGGTCACGCCGGTGAGTCGTTTCTTCCAACCGATGCAGATGTGATCCACGTAGGACATCGTCACAATTGCGAAGGAAAGCACCCACAGAATGGATCGGATGAAGGGACCCGTGATGGCTTGACACAAAAGGATCATCACGACGTGTGACGCCACAAGACTGGCCTCGTAAGTGTAAATGCCTTTCGGACCCTGCCCCAAGTAAAAGACGGCCAAGAGCATGGCCACGATCGACCCAAATAGAGCCAGTAGATAATACATTTTGTTGAGTCGGAAGATTTCTCAAAGTACGAAAAAGTGTTGCCCAAACTATTTCGGAGTAGGCTGCGACTCGGTCGACCTTTGTCCGTGACTGGAACTGACCTTTTCCTTTTTGTTCAGTATCCACTTGACGACAATTTACTAATTTATCAATTTTCCATCTCAAAGGTTTATTGGTCAACAACGGTCAACTTTCAATCCCAACGTACTAACAATAATTATCATTTTAGCTGATATCGCTTTGAATCTACTCACACTATACCCTCCGAAAGATTTGTAAAATAGTTTGTAAAATCGACAACATTATAAGCTATCAAAATGGACATCGAAGAACACATGAGACTTTATCCCCATTGCCCCATACCTAAGTCAACCTTCACATCCTTTTCTGATGAGGGTAACATGCACTTTCGAGCAGGGCATTACAAGAAGGCGTTGTACTGTTTCGATAGGGTAAGGAATATTGCGACCTCAGTTGAAGAATGTAATGCTCAGGTTCAACTATTGTTAGGCTTTAGAATTAAAGCCGGGGCATAAGAAGTGCCTAGTTGCCCGAAGTCAGTGCCATCTAAAATTAGGGGATGCTCCCTCCGCTCTGGCTGATGCAGAAGCAATTTTCAAAAAAGGATCAAAGGACGAACCTGGACAAATCATGGGACTTTATCAGTACGGCGAAGCCCTGTTCAATCTAGGTGAATTTGAACATGCCTTGATGGCTTATCATCGAGGCTGTCGGATTAGAAAAGACAAAGGGGAATTTCGTGTGGGAGTCATCAAGGCCCGGGAAGCCATCAGCAGAGCCATCGCAGACCCACAGGCCACACAGATTGAGGACTTGGATGTGGTATTGCCAAAAATTGAAGAAATGCTCGCGGAGATGCAGGGTTCGTCGTTATCTACATCAATAGAGCCATTCGACTCTTACCCAATGATACCCTTATAGCTCACGACCACTGCTGTATCTTGGATTCTTTGAATAGACCCAAGCGACCCACATCTTTGAAGTCAAAGTTGTCAGAAGCAAGGTCACGTTGGGTAGACAAAGAAGTCTTAGGACCGCTCCAGGAAGACAAAATATACCTCGAGAAGTTCTTAAGACGTCCAGGTAAGTCAAATTTATTTCATTTATTGGATCCACGTCTTCTTGTTCCCTTTTCCCCGTAGACATTAAGGGTGACACTCAAGCCAGCTCTGAAGGATTGCGGAATTCTGCGAATGAAGCTCTAGTGAGTTTGTAACTTTCTTTTTCTTCAGTGGTTTCATAGGTTGGTTTAAACAGAAATACTTGGAGATCAGAAAGTTCTTTTGGAGGCAGCAGAATCCTGTTTACGCGTCTAAAATCGGTCTCAACTTTAATAACGATGTAAGCAAGAACTCACAAAAACTGCCCTTCCCTATTTATTTTGAAACTGACCTAACATAGATTGTCCGTCAATATGAACGATTGGAAGCAGAGAAAAAGGCAGCAGCCAGAAAGATAAAGATGGACGCGGCTCAGGGGGCAGTAATGAAGAATATAACTCAAATTGTCCATGGTACTAATGTGAGGGTGTGTGTGCTTGAGATCATACTTTTCTTGTTGTTACATAGCATTGGAGATTGGCAGAGCCAACGATTGTCAACTTGAGTGTCAACGTGCATTACGCCAAATCAAAGAGATTAGCCCTAATTTGCTTCCTCGTAAAGCAGAGTTTATGACAGAAATCCTTCACTATAAGGGCCTGGCATTGATGAAGGAGAAGCGATTCGACGAGGCTGCGGACGCTTTTCAGGCTGAATTCAAAGTTGCGAATGAAAAGTCAGAGGAAGTTTTCATGTCTCATATCTCCGTCATTATTGAGCTGACTAAATTGCTATTATTTCAGTAAAATGATCGATACTAAATCCCGTGCCCTTGACTTCCTTGGAAGGAGTTATGCTGAAAAGGGTGCATTCGCAGAAGCTGCTGAAGTCTGGGACAGTCGACTGGCAATTTCTAAAACTCCAATTGAGCGAAGTTACCTGTACCATGAGATTGGAAGGTGTTATTATGGTTAGTCAATGCAGAGTTTCAAATTGTTTGAGCAATTTAATATGTCCTACCTCCCACTCCAGAAATGAATAGGTGGGAGCCCACACGAGTTTATGGAAATCAATGCTTGGAAGAAGCTTTGAAGATACCCGACTACATTTGGGCAATGTATGCTGAAATTCTCCTGGGTCAAACGGAGGGTAAGTGACTTACTTTGAGTACTTTTTCAGCTAAACCCTTTCGAAAATGTATAGTGAAAGTCAAAAAGTTTGAGCTTGCGGCTGAGCATTTTGCAAAGGCTGAAGTATACGGGATGCAGTCAAACAACAAGCCTACTGCACAACAATTGGGAGAGGCTCAGCATTGTATTAAACTCTACCTTGACCACATTGCAACACACCAACAGGCCCATGGCGCACATTCGTCAATTTCCAAAAAGCACAGTGGAGCGTCTCATGGAGGCTCTGGCTCTGCAGGAGACCCCGATGCGGATGACGATGACGATGAGGCACGTCGGGATTCCCCGTCCCAAGCAGCTTTACCCTTACTCGTCTAGTGTAGCTATAAAATATTGATGAATCATTGACAAACTAATTTTGTATGTATGTGTATAATATTTGTAACTTTAATTCACTCTCATAGTAGAATAAAAAGATACAAGATCCGCATATAAGTTTCATGTACCTACGTCTATATATGTGTTGTATCTTGATTAGGAGACGTATGATTGCACCATACTTTTGACCTGCTTAACTAATTTCAAATTTTTGGACGAATAGATAAAATGTTAGTTTCTTGTTGTACACCTTCTGTTCATGTTTGCACCACATAGTCCTTAGAAGATTAATATTAGATCTCATAACCGAGTTTAAAATGATTTGTTTGTACCCTGGTATTTTATAACAATTTGTATGTTGGCTGATCAATTATTGTTAAGAATAGATAGATTTTATAACCAATTTGTTAGTTTTTGACATAGATGAATCTTTGCTTTGTATAAGTCTGTGTTCCAAAATATAAATATAATATTTGATTGTTCCAGTTCAGATTATGAAAGGTACTTATCTAGCACATTGTGTTGATTGGGTTAACATGTATCGCAGCCACACTCACTTGTACATAATGTTTGATACAGCTCTTGAGAAGGAAACATTTTTTTCTAGGAAACTGCCTCTTTTTGATGCAGCAGCAAGTATAATCGAACAAACTCTGGTCGATCTTGAACAATTGGACCATGTCAACCCGTGTAACAAACTTGTTTTGACTAATTCACTTGCCAAGCTAAATTCAAATTACAACTACTATTTCATCAACCTTCGACTATTTCTAAATCAACTTCGTTCCCACGTTTTGTAGCCTTGAATGCAGTTTGATCTTTCAGAGTAGACAAAAGTTGTTCAGTGAGAAGGGCTCTTATACGAGAAGAACCTCCAGGGGCAAGTACGGACAAAAGTAAACGTTCAACAGGAATGCTATCGTTAGAGAACTGACTGTAAAACAAGGAAGCGATGACAGAAGTCATCTCAGATATGGATGCCGCAGACAAGCATATTGGATGGTAAACCGTATCTCCGTCCTTCATTCCATTTTGGTCTTGGTTCCCGTCCTAAAAAGCAAGGAATCATCATGTGTTACGATATTAGTATTAACCTTGAGTATTGTAATTATTCTACCTTTGCTGCATTTGAAAGAAGAATGTAGAATGTAATCTTGAAGTGCAGTGCATTGTAGAGGCGAATCCCTTCTGGAAGCCCACATATTTCAATCAATTCCTCTTTACCCAAACGAAGCAAATCCACTCCACTGAAATCCCACAGGGTCTTCGTTGCAGAAAACCTGGGACAATGCAAGGAATAACAAATATATAAATACCTGCATGTGGCGTAACCTAATTTGTCAAGAAAGCGTACCGGTTACGTATAAGCCAACGGCGGACTGACTCGGGGGAGAAATGAGCTGAGAAACTGGTGGGTCCACCTCCAGAGGATGTTGTCGTTTGCACATTTTGGTTGTTAGTATTAGTACCGTTACCCGAGTTGGAATTGTTTTCAGGCGAGTCAGCTATCGGGTGGTCTGAATTGTACGATGGAGACAAAAGAGCCTGATGGCTTTGATTATTTTGAACTGCTTGCGGAGGAGGAGAGTCCAAAGACTCCAATGAAACCTAATAGTTTAAAAAATTATTAAGAACGAGATACATTTCATAATGGCGATTTGGAGAAGGCTTACATCAGACAAAACAGTGCAGTCGTACGACGGCTGCAGTTTGGCTTGTTCGCCAATTGTTTTCTTCATGATCTTTTCACGGTCCTGCTTATGTTTACGGTCAGCGCCTTTCAACTTAAAAACCTTGATTTGACAAGCGGCTGCATGCAGACGGATGTTCTCCGGGTGTGAATGTGTTTCAATTAACAAGCGAAACGGAACTCCCTTCTCGCCACCATGCTTTTTGGGAGTAAATTCGGTACTGATGCAATTGATCTAAAGTCAAAGAGCCCTTAGAACTGTATTTCTTTGAACAAACGACTTTGTACCTTGATGTACAAACCAACTTCCTTCAAGGGCTCCCAGAGAAAAGAGATCGTATTCGAGGCAGTGTTGTCTCCTTGACCCGATAGTAACGTGACTCCATACGAGAGTGGAAGATCAACCTGCATGCGTTAAAAAATATTAATGACTGCACACTCTGCAAGATTAATAAAATGTTGAATTGGCTACTCTACCTGCATTATACGATCATTTGGATTTGCAATTTCCCACAAAGCCAACTGCTCTCGTTCAGCAAACTGCAGTCGTCGATCATGAAAACAGAGTCGGATGGTAGAACGAAACACCACACCCCTGTACGCCGTTAGTTCTCCCAATTTCTTCAGCTTAATCTCGTACGGTTGGCATTGGTTTAGATAGGTCAACGTTTCTTCATTTACCTTTGTAGCAACTGAGGTTGCTGCAGCCAAAACGTATTGAAACCTGCAGAGTCAAGGAAAAAAGTTGAACAACGTAACTCTTTAATAATTTTAAAATACCTTCTCTCGCAATCGAGATGCATTGTGTCTTGCTGTGGAGGGTGACTTCCGGATGTTGAACCGCTCTGCTGGCAAGAATTTGGCTGAGGTTGGTTGTCGAAGTGAAAGTCCCCTGAAAGTGACGCGGAGGATCCGTGCACATGAGAGGTGCCCAACGGAGGCATCACAGAGCCCGAAGTATCGCCTTTCAGGAATCCACTAGTGGAGAAAATTACCAGTTATACACAATGTCAGGAGTTAGTATCGGTGATAAGGGTGTTAATGAAATATGATGACAACTTACGAAATTGAGTTTTGATTCTGCTGCTGGGTGGCAGCAGCAGCTGCAGCCCGCTGCTGGTAGATAGTGGGAAGAGCCAGAAGGGCTTCAGACATATCGTAGGATGACGCGGACAAATCAGCCCCAAGGCCGGACAAGGAACCATCAAAATCTGCTGCAAGTTCTGCATCAGTCCAAAGACCTGCTGTAGAAACACCTTCACAATAAAACCGTTCAAAGAGACGCCTTTACAAACTAATGCCTTACCTTGACCAATGCTATTCCTTGCTTCACCCGAGTCATTCTTAATTGGCATGTGATCATGGGGTCCTCGATTAACGCCATCGGGGGCCACACCTCCCCCTGAGCTAACAAACGAAGGACCACCGTTGCCAATGATTTTTCGCTTCCTCGCTTTGCTACCCTGTGACTGCGACTGACAATAGTTCTCCATCTTATCCGAGTTGTCGGACGCGTTGTCAGAACAAGAGGACGGGTCATCTACAACAGGGGACGGCAGTAATCCATGGGACCAGGCTGCTGATTTCGCTGGACGGGGGGCCATTCTGATGTCCGATGATAACATGTTTCCTACAAACACAATAAAGTGAAATTTGGGTCAGCTCATTGAGTCAAAGTGATACACATTTAGCTCGAAGCCATTATCCTTACAAAACAGCACACGACCATTAGAGACACTAATGTGACTGTGTACATGGAATGTTCCATAATAAATAAGGTATAAAAACATTTCCCACTAGCAAGTGCGCAGCTCGAGAGTACAACAAGTGGTCTTCCACTGCCATTAGTCACAAAATCAAGGAAAGAGTTCCAAGAAAATGTTACTCCTATATACAGCATGAAAGTGAATGAAACACTGTCTCAAATGCTTATGTCCTATACTATAATTCGAGAGCAGAGGTCGAAGGTATAACTCTTATACATAAGTTCAAAGTGCAAGTTGTCCAGAACATTGTGACCGTACAACATTTCACAGCATCAGGCATTGCGTTGAACTGGGTGCAATTCGACCATAGTCTGTGGCGTAATCCTGAAAGCAATGAGCCAAGTAAAACTCCATATCGTCACGACACATAAGTCCTGTCAACTGTGGAGAGAATTAGGAGGCTTTTAATCCAAAATCTGGTTAAATGCCAAAACAAATGGGCTTTCTTCGTGTGTGATGAGCTACCGGAGGGGATCGACATCTCAGAACAACAACTCCATTTCAAAAGATTAGATATTACACAACTGGAAAATGGAGGAAAAGAGTGTAGCTGTACAGAAACTTAAAGCCAATGCCTCATATCGTCATCACCACTGTCATCATCGAGGCATTGAGCTTGTTCTAATGGATGTGGAGAATATTACATTTTACGTAACGGCATGAATATTTTAACAAAGCTAATAATAATTACCTCGACTTCTTAAGACCAATTTAGATGCGGAATATCAAACAAAGGTTAAAACATCTTCTAAGAAAAGCATGTGATTGTTTGGTTGATCAACCCTTATTGCATAGGTAAAACAAATGTTGAAGTCGCTACTTTGCAAAGGGGCCGGGGACGCCTCAAACGAGTGCATCTGTACAGCTAATGCTTTGGAGAAAGTTCGACTAGAATTCAAAATTACAATCAATGTGTTTGAAAAGAAAATAGGTAAAACCATGAATAACGGAATATTAATTCTTTCATTACAAAGGGCGAAGACAGGAGACTCGTTTAAGCATTTGCGTCAGCTAATTAATTCCAAGAGTATAATGATTTTAGTCGTTTTCCACGATAAGGATGTCTCTCGTCGTTTATTTTTATTTTTAAACCAACTTCTTCATAAACAAGTTATTTCTATTTGACTTTGATGACGTAAAATACAAAAATCCTTGTTCCAATAAGACGTAAATGAATCAAAGAGATACAAGTTCAAACTTCATTAAAACAATAAACTCATCCCAGCTTTTATGAACGTGTGGGAAGAAGGTTTCATATTGAGAAGTGAAATTGTCTAAATGGGAAATGGCAAAAACCTTGCAACCTGTTATAGTGTCTAAAAAGCATGCGAGGAAAGAGGTTACGCTTGCGATTAAATATACAAGTTGAATTCAACAATTGATTTGAGACTAAATGTAGATGAGTTTAATGGAGGTGAGGTGACACTCCCCCGATTCGATCACTGGAACTCACTGCATTATGCTGGCAATCAATTTACCTTTGCATTATTCCTCAGTTGGACTGCAAAAAAACACCCTCTTACATAATGCATAAAGTTGGCAACAAAAAAAGTTTGCAAGTGTGAAGCTAGACTGGACAATGGAGCATCATTGATCATTATGTTCCAACATAACCACGTCACATAATGCTTATGCTAATTATATTATCATTCCATTCCACAATTCGAAAATGAGACGGGTTTTATACCAACGAACGTAACACACAGAAGCAGGATAATTTGAAGACCTTGAGACAGATTGCTGACTTCTAAAATACAATGATGATGCTACAACAAACCTCAAGTTATGATTTAAAAGACCATACGTATGAATGAAGTAAAAATTTCGCTTGAACGAATGGCCATCCATCATCAATAATCAACAGCGTCTATTTATGTAGTGTTAATGCTGTCTTTTGTAGTGCTAAAACTCGTCGCATAATTTGCATGGCTAGCGCATCTCATCTTTCCAGGTAGCCAGCATTGCGATTAAAACTGATCTCAAGAAACTCATCCCTGTTCTGCATTTCAGCAATATGCACACAAAAGGAGAGCTAGACAATTCAACCTTTTAGCGGCTTATAATTGAATCCAGACGCGGAAACGTAAAATTGCACAGAGATTTATGCATATTTCTCTTGTGCACATTCATTTCATACACGCTTCATACATACATTGTACATACTGAATAAATTCTTTCTTACGGTAGTTGTTATTGTACGGGGTAGACATACTGGCCAGTAAGTATCCAACTTTGTAGTCATCCATATTGCAGAAGAAGCTTGAAATGTTGCAATTCCTTCGTCAAACTGACCGTTTTCAAACAAACGATTGATGGTAGAAGTAACTTGTATGAAATGTGATTTTTCAGTTCTTTTCAATTCACTGGAGGAACCCAGTCGTCGCACGAATGACTTATTACTGTTCATAAAAATGGTGAGATGTAGAAAAAGAAACTTTTTAAAAACTGAATGTCCTTCTTTTAGTGAAGCAGGTCAAGAGTTGGTCAATACTATATGTACGGATCGTCTTGATCTGAAGCTACTATTATAACTACTTAGTCTACTCATTGTCAGTCATAAATCTCTGTTGCTGATTTGTTGTGGACAAATTCAAGGGGACGTTCGCCATCATCATCTAAAAATTGGTGACTTCAATTGATGCAAATCTGGAACATTGACAACTAGATAAAACTGGAATTATCTGCAGTTGAAGTCTGTGCCTTTGCCTTCGATGTTAGTATATCTCACAATTAAAAACTATGCACCAATTCGACTGCGACTGTCTCTTCTTCTGTTGGATCGAGGCACAAATTTCCATATATCAAAAGGCAATTATTCCAGGCGTTATTACAATTTGTCTGAGGAATGATACAGCTAATTTAATCCAATCCAAGAACTACAGTTTTGACTGACTTTTGTACGGAAGGGAAGAACGAGTCATTGATTCGATTGCTGCTGACCCAACAACTTTTTGAGTAAACTTTCTGTTATCTTTTCCTTCAATGGATTTTAGTTTCAAGCAACAAAATTATCAACAACTTCTTTATGTGTTTTATTATGTATTTACTTAATTCACAACTCTGTTAATTACAAAGACGTTGGAAAGTGCATAGTACGAGATCAATTTTTGACGGTGGAGAAACAAGATGAATTTTTGAAAATCAATTGGGTCGTTATTGAATTTGTTTTAGACTTGTTATTGAGATCTTACTGTTCTTTTTATTATATCTCAATCTTTAGTATTCGGTACTGAATCAATCAAAACCAGGCTATCATGAAAGCAAGGAAATAACAAGACGATAAAAGCTGACTCCGATTCTCAATTCTCCTTGAGACAGATTGACATGAATAAACAATTTTGTCAATAATGAATCAGAGATTATGTTAATTTATGCTGCCAATGAGGTACTGCATGAAAACAATGAATAAATTCAAGCCCAATCTTTGTCCAAACCTTTTTGTCCCATGAAATAAATGGTGAGAATATAGTCGACCAAGAGGAGGAAAGAAGTTTTAGACTTTTAACTTTGGCTTTTTAGCTTAGCTTACAGTGATTTTCTCATCATTCCACTCACTTTGTCCTTAAATCTGGCCCGGATGAAGCAATTAGGTTTTAAGAAGAGATTTGTGGAAGTGGACCCCTTGTCGTCGATTTCAATAATTCACCTCAATTAAATTATAACTGCCAGCAGTTTTGTACTACGACGATTTTCAAGTCTATACCTCACTTCACACAAGTCAGAGAGTAATGCTTTGTCAGCATCATCAATTCCTCAACTCACACTTTCATGACTGGACAGCACAGCTTAATTAATCCCCAATCACAAAAGTAGTGGTGGATCTATTAACCAATCAGACCCCCTGTTGTGCAACTTCATAAGGGAATATGGAGAAAGCAGGACTCTTATCAAGTTTTCTCAGGGATTCAGCCTCAACACCTTCCCCTTCCTGATCTACAGGCAGGCAGTACTGCGGCGAAGAGACGCTTGCTTTTGGCAAAGGCACAAGCTGTGTGAACAGAGAAACCTCAGTTAGTTTATACCAACTTTCACCACATTTGACTCGTGTTCGTAATAGGAATATTTTTTAAAGTCACAGGCAGCACAAAACCCAAAGGTCCTTCCTCTCTCGATGTCAGCACTGGTTTCAAACTGTTTCTCTATGTTTTTGTGGTAGTGTGACGAGTCTTTATTTTTCGGTTTCTTAACTGTGAGTTGAAACCTGCTGCTGCCACTGCTGTTTCGTCTTAGGCTATTCTTATCGTTACCAACCATATTCCACCATTCTTTAAGGGCTTAGCCTTATACAAAGTCACATAAAGTGGAACAATATCCGTCACACAAAAAAGTCTCAAATAGCACCTTCTCAGTTATCGTAATTTGAACTCCACTAATGATATGATGTCACACGTCATAAACTTCAATTAGCAAGTGAAAGTACCCGAAAGTACCTAAACACAGACCAATACAGGTTTTAACAAATACTTCCAGTTCCAAAGATAGATGAATTATATGAACGCCAGTTAACTCAGAGAAGAGAAGTTAGCAGGGCAGGAACAAGAGTCGAACTGAGAGTGGACCTTTCACCTCGTCCTCTTCTTATATCAAGGCAAGGAGGATGGAGGAATATGGAAGCAAAAGTAAGCTGAGGTTGAGCTGAAGATGAGACACTGTCAAATCAAACAGCAGCTATCTCTAGCGTTCAAAAGAGGATTAAACTCCAGACCAAAAATATGTCGTAGACCACTCTGGCAAATGATGATTTTTCAGTCTTCAAAAGCCATTAAAGTTATGATGCACAAAAGAGACAAGAGCTCCACATCATTAGTATTAAAAGTTATCAGTCATCCTATCTATTCGTATTCATGACCAGATTTAAAAGTGAATTCATCATGACTCTGCTGCTTTATCCTTGCCACACTATAAGTATTCTCACACGTCATAAATTAGTTCAGTTCATATGTGTTGTGAAGAAGGATCCATATTTTGACTTGAGTTAATTTGCTCCAGTAAATTAGACTTTGTTCCCTCATTAGTAAATCACATCACTACCACCGTCATTGTGTTATATGCACTTAAGTACATTGCAATTTGTAATACTTTCAGATCTTCGTTGCATCCATCCATACACACACGCGCATTATCTATTGTGTCATTATCTAAAACCAATAACAATAATTATTATTATTTGTTGCTTCTTCTTGTTCCACGCCACTACTGTTTTCTGTCCTCCTGTGTGTTATTAAGTTATTAAGATTGGAATATTAGATATTCAATCCACTTCACTTGATGCTTAGCCAAATGTTATGATTCTGGATTCCCTGTGTTGGTTTATTGTTAAGGAGTAATCTCACGCAACAGTCTTTTAGCCCTAATAATAATTCTCAGCAACTGTCTATCTATATCATCCATGTCACCGAAATGTCATGAAGGAAGAAAAGCCAAGCATAACTACCTACTTTAATTTGTTCCATGGAACACAGACACATCCTGGTTCAATTCTTAACGACGTATCAGATTCCCCCCACATACATATAGACATATGTACCACATAATTAAGTACTTTTGGAGATAAAGCAGCAAAACTACTCAACAACAAACCAGAAATGGAACAAGAAGATTATTGTAAGTTGCGTCCATCTTCTCATACTAATTAGTAGTTACCGAACTGCGTCTTTCAAAATGAGAAAAGTCACATCATCACAAAACAACATTAGAATACATTGAATTTTGACATTATTGCAGCCATCATGATGCTTTAATAATGAGTTTTGAGGCTTGATAATCCTCTTCATCACCATATTCTCTTCCTCTGGCTGCATGACAAACATGTCTTCCTCAATGTGCCGTAAACACACAATACAAACATTAAACTCATAATGATGTCTTAAGACTCTACACAATTTTATCTCCGGACATTGGGAGGGAGGACCGCCTTCTTTGATAAGTCACGTAACTCAAATTTATTTTAAGATGCACAGTGCCAAGCCTATAAGCGTCGTCGTGTCAGATGAGTGGTTTTTACGTAACGACGGATTTTTCCAGATATTGAACAAAGTTCGTTAGATGAAAAAGTCATAAAAATCGATCAACATCTTCTTTTGCACCTCACTTCAATCAGGAACAAAGGATTGGTTTGTTTTTACAAACAAAAAATTGTCATGACACATTACACAATCTACCTAACTCCAAATAATCTTGGACTTGATTATACGCAGATTGTCAGCAACAATGATAATATCGCCAACAAAGAGTATCACACACCAGTATCACACACTAAAACTTCATGGCGGTATAGTGATGGTGAGTCCGAACGAAGTGTCGACTCACGACAAACACCAGTGAACGACTAAATATGACAAGAAAGTTTGATAGAGGAGACGCGAGGACAACCTTTTGATTAAGCGTCTATTCAATATTCTTCTATAGTTGTTACAGCTTGTCATGCCAACGCCAACAACCAAACCACTACTACCACAACAAAGTTTTGCTCATTCAATTCAGTTGTTGGTGGATGGTTTATGGTTATGGGAACAGGCATGGGCAAATAACAACGAGTTTGCAAATGAAGCAGGCTTGTTTGTGCTCTCCACATTTATTTGCCAGCCAGAGAGTCTTCATCACCTAAGCCACTTGACAAAAGAAAGTGCACTTTTCCAAAAGTCAATGTAAGGATAACATCAACCGTTATATAAAAGAAATAATGTTCAAAACTCAATAAGCACACCCACGGAATAACGTCGGTATCCAGTGCACCTTTGATTACAGTTAATTACCAGGGGGATTATAATTTGCTATCCACTTTACGCCGACATTTATTTTACAACAGATAATAGATATATGGCTAATAAATGGCTGTTGCCATGTCATTGATGAATGTTATACATTTACAAGGTTTCAGCAGCATGCTTTCAATTGTTCGTTCATTGCAAACATAAAGAAAAGAAAACTTTGACAATGACCCCGAAATATAAATTCTCCGTACTCACCTATTATGTGTGCGCGTTTGCCATACCTCCATTTGGTGACATAAAAGTAATTATAAAAAACTGGCCACAAAACCCAACATTACTCGTTCGTGTGGTCTGAGGAAAAAACCTGATGACTTATGTTATGCCTAATTTCACATTAAGAAAACAAAGTTGCGACGACATTTACTTATTTGGACATTTATTTCTTTACTTCTCATCCACTCTGTATTATATAAGCCTACACAAAGAAACGCTTCAACAAACAAGGTGAGAAATGACGACAGGTTTTTGGCAATGACGTTGATTGAGTCCAGTCGACATTACAGAGAGATGGAAGAACAAGAAAGGATGGTGGCCAAATCAAAGATCTCTTGCGTAACTCCGGCTGAACAGTCGGTGGGCATGGGATTCATTCGTGGAAAGTCATAAATGACTCAACAATTATGATGAAGAGAAAATTTAATTGTCTCAGGTTCTGTGAAGAATGATTGAACATTATACATTCGAGCCAATGGAAGCAAAATGACGAGAGTGTAGCTGGAGTCTTTTGCGTCAATCAGATACTAGGTAAAGCGATCATTGTCAACTGTTTCCACTTGCCATTAGGGACTAGGATCTGCAGCGTATGGACAAGAGTATGTATCTCTCTGAAATGGAAACAAATAAAGCCCTCTCGCTTTGGATGACAGAGACGAAAGGTTTAGGCGCATACATTGGGAATTAGCAATCATAATCATTAAAAATAGACACTGTTCCACGCAAGACCCTTGCCCTCTAATTAAGCATATCTGATTCGTGACTGTTTCTGATATGAAAAACAACCTGCTACAACAAAGAACTTAGTGTTGTTACACGCCCAATCCTGGAAACCGCATTGTTTGTTAATGAGATGCACAAAGGCGACAAATTGTAATCGCAGATGTGAGTATCGCACCAACAAGTTGATGGAAAACAAGGTGAAGGGTAAAGATCTGAAATTGACTCCCGTAACCGAACACCTAATTTCTCTATTTCAGTTCAGCGTAATAAAACCGCTAAAACTCCCGGAAAGCAAAAACAAGATTCATTGATGATTAACTTGTTTTGCAATCGTTAAAAGACGAATTGATAATATCATTGTCAACTTTCTAAACATGAATTCTGGTTGTGAAGCCAATTTTTAAAATACAACAATTATCATATCCATTACTACGAACAAGCGGCTTCAAGACAAAAGAATTAATTGTTACAATAATGTACGTTAGTTAGATACTAACTAAATCTTTAATAGCACAAAATTAATTAATGGCACATAAGACCAGGCGTGCTTGCGTACATTCATTGTCATGACAATGCTTTTGTTGAAGCAAAATGCCTTGCCTAATCATACCAGCAGTAATTGATTCCATCTTACAAAAATGAGCGTCCTGAGATTTATTTAATCAAGGACGGAAAGTTCGTCACAGGTACGATAAGGTCATTGCTTTCTTTTTTAAGACAAACTGTTGAATACTTCCATATCCATTGTCTTATGTTTCTCAGCATGTCACAGTCTACCAAGTACACACTGTTATTAAAGTGAAATATATACCATTTTGTCGTGTGTCTTATTCATTGTGAATGAGTCTCCAAAGAGTGCAATGGCAAAGCAAATAAAGTAATTAGATCCAAATTGCCATCTGAAATGTCGGTGATCGCTAAAATGTGCAGAGCAAAAGTGTAGCAAAAAGACAAGGTGGAGAAGAAAGTGGAGAAAGTAAGTAGTCTGTGAAAGTGGAGAAGAATAATAAGCAACTACACAAAAGATTACAACATGGTAATATACTTCTATTTCCCTTAATAAAGGAGAAAGCAGCAATGACGAAGGATAGATAATTGCCAAAAAGCCATCATTCAACACACTTTCATGGCAACGCAGACCCCCTTAATTGCTCACCAACTTTGAGCAGAAGCAGATGAACGAGCGAAAGAGAATGCGAAAGAGAGGTGAAAGTTTGTCACCTCACATTCATTCTTGCAATACACGAGTCACATTTATCTGTGTACCGAGATTGTGCAGACGCTTTCTCCTTAATTACAACGGAAGCTACATGTGGCCTTTCATTATTATCCCCACGTGCTTGTTTTTATAGTTGTCATGACATCTCCTTAGTTAATTAGGGGAGGAGAAGGAGAGAAAGATAAATGTTGCAACTTAAGAGACAAAGCTTCCATAATCATACAATTCATCTTATCCCATTCAGGAAAATAATCAAGGCCGCAGTGCTAAACTTTTAGTCAAACCGATACTGCTTGCGTCACAACCCACTTTCTACTTTCTATAAACTCGATGTGTCCAAACACATTCATTGATTTGCAGTGATAGCTCTGTAGATAAGTTAAGTTAAGCGGCATAAATGGACATGGCCTTTCAATGACGACGGGGATATAATAGTGATGTCTAAGAAAGACACTTCCAAAGAAAGTAAACCGAGCTAGCAACCCACACAGCGTTTTTGGTTGTGGGAAAAAACGGATTGTTGAAACAAGTGTTTTGCGCGTTATGTTGAGACAAACACGAGCACAAGACTTGCGTCATTGTCATCTTTTTGGAAATTTTCCCCCATCGACATATTTCTGCAGAAAAAGCTCTTATGCAGAGAGAGAAATCCACTACTCCGTTTCGATTTACTTCATTTCAATATAGACTTGTAACTTTCTTGTCTTCAAACCTATGATTCTCGGCTTCATTTCTTATTGCACAATCTCATACAAACATAGAATGCTTTTAAAAAACTCCATAATCCCTTTTCCCTACGAATAGTGGTAACACCAGTAGCAATAAAGGTTGACCAACTGTTTAACAGATGAAGAGGAGAATGACTTGAAGCGTTACGTCCTAATTTGTCAGTTGTCTGCCTTTCCATCAATCACCTACCAATCAATCTAATCCGACAACTTTGCAGGTCATGTCGCAGTTGCCACTTGCACCAAACGTGCATTGCATTAATAGAAATGAACTGGAAACTGGTGTAGATGTTTGTACTTATAAATGACAGCTTTGCATCTTAAGTTGGAAAAAGTTTGGCTTATGATGATGATAATAATTAATGAGCTTAGCTTACAGACTGATGCTTGGTCTGGAACGGTAAGTGGTTGTATCTGTAATACTTTACTTTGTAGTTGTGGCACATGATTCCTGCATGCCGATAAGCAATCCCACCAATCAGCGACAGTGTCTGTCGACACACACGGACATTTCTTTCTGTGCTTGCGCATTGGTTCATATCGCCTACTTTAAGTTTGGTTTGTTCATTTAAGTACTTTGTTAAACACCAACCAACGACTTATATAGAATTAGACTTTCAAAGAGAAGAGAATGCGACGTAATGAACAGGTAATTGATATTTAATTTTAACAAGTCACGCTCCTGTTGCATATTTGGTCCTGAAAGAGCCGCGTCGCATGTAACTAATGCATACAACAAAAACACCTAGTATCATTTCATATTCTTTAGTACTTGTGTTTTGTATCATTTAGCTCAAAGGGCTTGGCCTTCGTTTGATCAAGCGAATGAATGTCATCATCACTATAAAAACCAATTCCTGGGAAGTGGAAAGAAAGCAGGTTAAAACGCATTAATTTTGCGTCAGCAATTAATTAGGGCAAAGACGGTTTAACTGTAATTGCTCCCATGACTTCGACTTCCAAGATATGGCACATAGAATTAAAAAAGGAGTGAGTGATTATCATTTCAAGGATGGCAGACAGTTATTTTCCGTCCAGATTCCCATAACAACAGAAACAATTCATTGATTTTGTTTTGATTTGCGAAACATCCAACTTTCACCAATCATTAACAACGTCCTTTTGTATTTGGGTAAGATGTATGCTCCATGAACAGTCGTCTAATGAAATGAAATGCTGGAGCCACTAATAACCAAAGTTTCTGTATCATTGGAGCATCCAATTAAAGGTTACCAAATTGTCTTGAGATGTGACAAACATGCAGACGTACCGGCACACATGCCACGCTTTCGGATAACTGAAAACGATATCCAGTACGCGCTAGATAAACTATATTGGCTGCCCCATTTACTGGTCATTGCTTCGATGAATAATATTATGCAATTTATCTGTCATTAATTTTTATCTCAACTTTTGAACTTTTTTAACCATTCATTCCAGTTAGAATGTCTCCTCTTGTTTTTGAATAACGTAAACGGGGGGCACATTGAAAATGAAATGCTTACTTTATCAATTTCAACCTGTCGAAGGTAAGTTTCCCTTGGTTCTTTCAAGTGAGTTGGTGTTGGCGTGCTGAAGGCGAATCAATGCGTCATTCAATTGGCCATTACAATGAATGGACTACTCTTTTAGTTGTGATGAATTGCATCAAAGGAAATAACAACAATACAGGTACTGAATTAAGCTAATGGTTGACTGTGGTTATGTTATTTAGGTTTATTTGCCATTCACTCTTTTCCTTAAGAGTCTAGTCTAGTCCATTCACCTTCACGACAGGGAGATTGTGAGCCCTCAGGGTTTATATGTGTAATGCAACTATCTAGAAATAATTGGCACATACCAGAAATAACTGCTATATACTAGAAATTACTGGTTAGTTCGGTCTAGTGAGCGAAGGGCCAAACAAAAAGATCTGCCTTCTCGAGTGTCAAATGCATCGTTTTGAGATTTGGGACAACTGCCTTATAAATAAATGCTCAATTTGAGATGGATTTCGATCGAAGAATATCTACATGGTAAACTCTAATGCATGCTTTTACTCGGCGCATCTAAATTAAATGAATTCCCCACATTGTTGTCACTGTCACCCCAAAAAAAGTAGTACCTGGTTTCATGACAATGGAATTGATAACTCAACTCTGATCCACATCGCCATACCAACGCAGTGAAAAACCATACAGGATGCTTATCATAGCCAATAATGCATACGCATAAATCCGTACAGTTGACATCTAATGAACTTGTGCCAAAATAAATTGCGTTCTCACCTGCTCCACGCTGTTTGCTGCTCGGGAGACTGCTGCTACTGCTGGCAGCATGAACAGGACTGTTACCTAACCATCTTGCCATGTCCGATGACCCATGCACCTTTGATAACAAACAACAAATATGACAACGACAACTCTTTAGACAGAAAAAAGCCACAAGCTTACCATTAGTTAAACATCCAAGGAGAAAGTTACGTCTACTTTCGCATCCTTCTTCAATCCATTCTCAATCATAGTGGTATTTGCCTTCAATTGTTTCCGAGTTAATGACGATGTACAGGAGTGAGGAACAATATGCCCAACAAAGGAAGAACTCACGAACCACAAGTGTAACTTTCACATGGGAACAGAAGAAGGGACTCTCTACCTTTCTCTCAAAAAGCGACTGGCAATTCGTAAGAAAATTACAATTGCGTTGTTGTCGTAGCAATAATACTTGACTTGGATGGATGCATGCACAAAAATAATAATAATAAACAGTCGAGTTTTCTACTCTACAAAGAAGTGAAAATGAAAATCAGCTGGACTTTGATTCGAGGCAAGACGATTGAGACAACAAAACTGCCGCGGTATTGGGGTATCTTTTTGAGGGAGGAGAAAAGAGTTTTTCGTGCTTCCCGCTTTCTAACTGAGCTCTGTTCACAGCTGTGCAAGTACCCTTAAAAAATTTGACGAATTGTTTACAAAAATAATTGTATTTTATTTTGAAAGTGGAAATAATCGTTAACTTTGGGCAGGATTTCGAGGGAGTGACAGCTTACAGTTAGTGCAGTGGTGGCGAAAAAAAATGCCCTGAATGAAAGTTACTGAATTACTTAGTTTCGACGAAAGTTGTTCTCGCGGAATCCCACAACCCTCTACCGTGTACTGGTAAGTGTTTTTGTCGAACAATCCGAAGTTTTTCCTTCGGTTTACCGTAAGGATTGTTGGTTGTTACCCACGGTAAGTAAATTTTGTTGCCGCAACCCGCATTGGGCTCGGTGATATGTCGGAATTCGAATTTCGAATTGGTGACCGATGACCATCGTGTCCAAAACCAACCGACTGCGCCCAAAACTGAGTCTTAAAAGTGTAAAGGCGGAGACAGCCATCTTGCGGACAATGTCGAATACATTTAAAACAGCTGATTGGTCGTTTTTAGTGTGTACAATAGCGCTCCGCTCATCCCTTTGAAATTGATTTTAAGCGTAAGTACCGTCCAAAAGAATCCGTACCTCTTATAGAATCAGAGTAAGGTCAAAAACTTCTCAAGAGGTTTATGGGGTGATGTGGAATGGGGCACAATGAGATAGTAGTATTTCCAATTTTCCATTTTGGTGGCGATTGCACTTGGAGCATTCTTCCTACGATAAGCTTGTCTACTCTAAGGGAAAAATTCAAACTAGGATATCCTCGACCTGACACTTTCGGTAAATTGACAAGGTTTCTTTGTTTGCAAACCAGGTTTACTCAAGGCGACGGCGACATGAAGGCATCTCGGAATTCAACAAGGCAAAGAGTGGCACCATCACTCTACGTGGCGACAATTGACAGCTACCGAAAAAGCAGAGTCAAGCGTGCAAGAAATAATAGAAGTAAAACCAAAAAACCTTTTCGGTCATCTTTTCGGCTATACCAACAGAAGCAAAACAAACAAGCCGGAACTGAAAAAGGTAAGCGGACCCTTACCTCTTATCACCCTTATCAGCTGAAATGCTATAAACAGGTGATCGTCACTTAATCAGCTGAAATTGTCAAAACTCAGCTGATTTGAATTCGATATCGATCACCTCTGTATAGTTAAGGGCTTATCTTGGAGCAATTGAAAATAATTAAACAATATTGATCTTATGAATTTTAGTTAAATCGCCGTGTTTGAGGATTTCGCGGACCGTGGAATTAGTGAATCAGAAAGATGCAAGCTGGAGAGATGTTAAGTCCAAGTTACTTTATATGACAGCTCTAGGACTCACGCCAATTTTCGATAAACCTGGTACGACCTTCAACTTGTGACTCACACTTTATGCACTGCCTATTTGTCTCATCATATTTTTTCTTGAAGGGGTCCCGGTTGTAAAACCGCTTATATCACCTCCAGATCCTGAAATCTTAGCGAGGGTAAGTCGGCGTCACATACGTATAATTGATAACCCAAACCAAACAGCATTATACAAATATATTGATTGGATGATTTACAGGCCAAGGAACGATATGAGAAGAGGTTGGCGGAACAGGAAGCTTTGAGGAGGCGTCTTAAACATCAAGAAAGACTTAAACATGCTCAGCATCTCCGCGAAGCAAGAATGCGATTACTGAAGCTGAGGAATGCACAGGACCAAGCTGAGCAAAGAAAGGCGGCGCCTAGTACGGAAATTCAGACGATCGACATCATAGATTTGTCATCTGACGACGAATCCCAACCAGTCAAACACGTCCCAGACTCCCAGAAAGCGGGGACAAAGGATAGCTTTACATTACCGCAGTACCCTAATTTATTTGTAACAAGAACACCGTCAATAAGACCTAGGTTGATTCCCCGGAAGAACCTAGTCCGCAGTCCCTCGTTTCAAAGACGCCTTAAGAACCTGGTCCCCAATCCCTCTTTTCGAAAACCCCCTCCTCCAGAGTGGAGTTGGAAACCTTCCACGACGGTTCCAAGCCTTGGTCCTCCTGGTCCTGTTCCCCTTCGCAGCTCCCCACATCCATTCAACTCGGTTCCTAATTCACAATCCAACTTTCTTCAGCCCAAAGTGATTATACCGAAGAAAGAGACTAGCCTTGCTGTGTCAGTTAAACGACACAAAGTTCGACAACATCTTCCCATTGAAGGTCTGTTCCCATTCAAAACACTGCGACACTGCACTACAGTCATCCCAAAACGTGAGAATGGTGTACCGGGGCTCCTACCAACAAGTATGCGCATGTTTGTTGCACCATCACCACCAATGCAATTAGCACCTGAAGAAGTGGAGAGCATTTCAGAAAATATTCAGCGTAAATCAGGTAACAAAAGTAAACTGTTTTCGCTAACGGACGTTAATAATCTTAAGGTACGCTTTCCACTAAATGAGTATGCTAGTCCGGAAAACTGGAACGGTCATATTCCAATTGTTTGCTCTTCTGCCCCCGGTACCCAAATGATGCAGAATCACGATTCAAATGATGATGACGATGATGATATCATAATGTTGGATTAAGGTAAAATATTGTATAGTTAACTTAACGATATTTTATAAGTCCGTTCTGTACTAACCAACACATAGTATTGTATTTTTGATACAAACCGAAAACTGTATTATTGTCTACGTAATAATAATAATCCATTGCGCACCCGAATTTAATTATTCCTTCGATACGATCATCATTTCGGTGTACATGAATTATGTCAAGGAAGATGATGACAGATTTGTCAATTGAGAAGAAGTTCTGTGATTTAGTTTATACGCTTACGATGTTGTATATTATGGTTATGGTTGCGCATTACGGTACAAAAAATATGACAATTGGTAAGGTGTATGTAAGGCGAAAGGTCCTCCGCAGGTTGGAATTGAAATAACTACGACTGATATTGGTCGCACTTGCTAACTAGACGTAGAATGTATTATTTTAAAGTTTGTTGAAAGAAAAGCTCTTTCAAATCCATGTTTTCAATTTGGGTTAAGTATTTATTGGCGTGTCTGTATTTTGCTGAGTTGTCATATTAGGGTACTTTTTCATTTACTTTACGACTTCCCTTTTTATCAGTTACGTGCGAAAAAATAAACTACCTACAGTTTCGTCCATTTCAGCAACAATGAGAAATTGGAGTATTGTTTGTTATCTTGCATCCATCTACCCATCCATGCTTGCGGTTTGGTTCGGACTACACAATTTTATGTCTCCCCTCCAAGTCCAGGATGGAAGGAGGATACTGGTTTTGCGTACTGTCATCAGACGTCGAAGTTAAGGGCTCCTCGTCTTCACCTTCTGTGTAGTGGTAATACTTTTTCTGCTTGAATTTTTTTATGTTTTTGAAGAACTTGTTGTATAGAATTGTGATGACAAATCCAGGCTATTGATGAAAAAGAAGGGAGGGTTAAAGGACAATTACATTTGACGCTTTTTAGTCTTACAATAAAGAGATAGGGAAACCCGAGTGAAAAGGTCTTCATGAGAAGCCAAATGGTCGTTTTTCTTCCTTCTCCTTGATGTTCGATTATAAACTTGAGTCCAAACTTTCGCACTAGCGTTCGAACATCATGACTATGGTATATTGGCTCTCTAAACAATGAAAGTATATTTATTCAATTGTTGCGTCTGTAATTGGCACTGCCTTACTCCTTGTAAAATGACTCCCATTCTTCATGACGCCCAAAAACCGGAGCGATTGAGTACGTTGGAACGCATCCTTCTCTCCAGTCGAAGTCGCAACGCCAGTGCACTGTTATTCTGAATATTTGACCCTACAAAATAATGCAATTAGTTTCGGCGTAAGTCCCTCATTTATGTTGTACCGTGGCTGCCACGTTTGAATAAGAAACAAATCCGGCATACTTTACTAAATCATGTATGGTAAACCATGGACAGCTTGGGCTATTGGTGGGATGAAATGTACAGTCAGGCTTCCCCGCATGTGTCTCTTGCATTCCAAAATATTTGTCTCCACAAAGTGGAAAATCTGCTGCTGTCTTCAGTAAAACTATGAGATTTTGAGACAACTCCAGAATTGCCCCGTCAGAGGAATTTTGCAGGTTGCTAAATAAGAGACGTAGATAATAATGTCTAATTGTAGGTGTGTACACACGCTTCTCTAACCTTTGATATGATTTCGAGGATAAAGGTAAAAGAGGACACCACCCCTCAACTTCACAAGTCATTGTTCCTGGCTTTCCCCATTCTATGTCATAGCTGCAAATTATGTACACATTGTTCCAATATTGCCATCATATTGCATTAGGTATTCTACTCCTTACAATTTCAAAGTGTCCAAACTGTTATAGACACATTCGCCAGTTTGAATACCACTTGCGGATTGTGCACCTTTTTTACAATCTGCATAAGTAGCGCTGCCCTTTGTCTTTTCTGCACTACCACCATCATCACTGCAGATACTTTTAGGAACGTTCGGCAACTGAAATCAAGAACATAATTAATAAAATGCTCTCCTTTTGAACAATGTGTACCTCGGGACACGTTTTTTGTGTCTGATTGGGGGTAATGACGACATTGCTGAGGACGGTAAAGCCGTCTGAAGATCTTTCAATAATATCTGATGAGCTCCAAAAGGCCGGAAGAATTGTTGGATATTTGCGCACAAGCTCCATGGTCTCCTCGGGCATGTAAAATCCTCCAAACGTCTGCAAAGTTGTAACTCCTCTGACTGGACATGAAAGCTGATGTGCCTGATGGTATACCATTGCGTATCTAAACAAACAATTTATTTGGATGTGGAGAAGAGCTTTTTGAAAAAAAAAATCAGAACACTCACAAGGCGAACAGAATCACCACAACCCCCAACTGGAGGAGGTAGCAAAGTTGGAGTCGGGCATTATCCGCTTGAAGAAGTCGAGGCGTACTGTAAGTCTTTAAGAAATTTCGTACCATTTCTACCAAAACCTATATTTATAATTACACCTTCAACCGTTTTAACCTGATCATTATTTGCTCAATTATAATTGTAATAACAGTCACACTACAGTCACAGTCAGTTGCAAAATGCACAATGTCTCAGATTGCCTCATCCTCTCGCACTCTCAACAGGGAAGTTGTAATGCGATTGATTATGGGTCACTGTTAATTGATTTACTTTTGCCAGGTATTTGTGTTGATGACAAATCATTTAGTTGTGTCAGCATGTTTTGTCATTGATAATTAATTACTAACTCAAGATGAACAAACCGTGCGCGACTTTGTAAAGTCTTATCTATATCAATTGCATGTGATTGAGAATTTATCTACACTTATCTCTGTCTTCTATATGCCTTTCATAAAGGCACACACACCGCTGGACCGATATTGTATATAGCTTATCCGGTAACGTGCGCAGATTGATAAAGATAGTATAGAAGAGGTGATACGCGCAATAATGACTAAAAGTGATATATGACGTTACCTGCTCTCTCTGGTATTAAAACTAAAGGCGCATATGGCGATGAT
The DNA here is from genome assembly GCA_034696445.1 of Isotomiella minor. Lineage (NCBI taxonomy): Eukaryota > Metazoa > Arthropoda > Collembola > Entomobryomorpha > Isotomidae > Isotomiella > Isotomiella minor. Next base: position 24,863 of record JAQIWU010000516.1, read on the forward strand.
GATAGCATACGTGAATATTTGAAAAGGGTTACAATAAAAAGTTAAATATTGAACTATCTGGATACATGGTCCCAACAATTCTTTTTTGTAAAGGAAAAAAAAGATGCACACTCATCATCATCATTGTCTCATTCATTCGCAGTTGTCGAACGCCAATCGGAATATTTTTTATGATTTTACTGATAGTAAAAGTGTATACAACAATGAGATTATGAGGTGGTTAAATATAAGAATGTATCATCAGTCAGAACTGTAAAGGTCATGAGAATTTCCGGACCCGATTTGATTTATCATCTCATCTCAATGAAACTTTTAATTTTGTCTGGATACTTCCTTTCGAAAGGATCAAAAAGTATCTAAAATGGACACTCCTTTATTTGAAACAAGTGG